>CM075816.1:40302222-40330151 GCA_037975025.1 Excoecaria agallocha
TATTATTTTACTTTCAATTTATATAATATTGTTTATCATCATTTATTTGCCATTATTTTATTTGTGTTTATTTATTTGGCCTAATTAAATAATATTTGTGATTTACTTGTTTATTTTTATTTATATATTTATGCACATATTTAATTCCCTTTAATTAAATTGTATTTTTTACTTTATTTTATTTATTTTATGCAATATAGTTTAGTATATTGTGAATTTATTTCCTATTTATGTATTTATCCAATTTTTATGTATTTATTTATTTTATATATACATATATATATCGTAATTTATTTAAATATTTTAGCATACGCGTGCCTATAAATGCTGCTTGAATTTCGGATGCATCGTGCATTTTATGTATTTTTTCTAATTTATTTCTACTATAGTAAATTAATATTTATCTAATTTGTTTGGATTAACTAATTATTTATCATTTATTATTTGATTTATTCATTATTAACCCGTATTATATTTTCTGTCCCTTTTAATTCTCACAACACATCTATATTTCGAATTGAGTTATAGAATTGGAGGATGACGTGAAGCAAATTAGCCTAAGATTTATTTTCCCATTTATTTATTACTTTGGGCCTGTATTATTATTCTTTCATGCCTTTATGTAATTAATTGTAATAGCTTAGTAATAAATGATTTTTGCATGATAATTGAAAAAATTCACATTAAATATTTTACACTTAATTAATTGGGTTTTCTCACATAAAAAGGACCAATGTCTACTTTTTATCCTAAAAATCATACAAAAGAGTTTTTATAGACGTGTATAAGGGAATCAATGTTGTCAATTCAATAAATAGGTCTATTTATGTATGTTATTTTACTTTTCTAATGGTTTATATACGTCATTTTTGCCTTTTTAATTAAACAATACATGCAAAAATCACTAAAAGGTTTTATACAAACTTGAGTCAGATTTTTTTTTATAATAAAGGGGGCTAATATCCCGTCTTTCCATCCACAATATAATACGTAAAGTAAAGATTTTTCCTTATAATCACAAAAGGATTTTTGTACCTTTAATTAATTAACGTGATTATCTTTCAAAACCATGAGGGGTCAAATGTCCCATCTTTTATTCAAAAATAAACTTAAAATCTACCTTTTTATAAATATACATGTAAGGGCCGGGGTTCTCATTAAAATAGACTTCAATGAATTCCCTTGATTTATGCATAATTTTTTTTTGCAATATTTATGTTTTTTTATGTCTTGATAATACTTTATATATTATTATTTGAATTGCTTTACCACTTTTCGATATGCTTGAGGAGAGGGTTAAAATAATTAATTATAAATACTTGTTTATATAAGTGTTAACCAAGTTACAAATAAGAGTGAGATCCCGAACTATTTTTGGTTTTGACCTCGTTGTGACACGTTGAACCCTGTAGGCATTTGGTTTGCTCTCTAAAGCCCACTTTTAGGGATTGAGATCGAACAAGATTCATTTTACTCATGAAGGTTAGTTGCTTTGCAATAGATAAAGTTGTATTTCCATCTATTATTGATGATCAACCTACAAGGGCATCTTCTGGGCACCACGAAGCAAGTATCATGGAGTCACTACCCAATAAAAACATTGAAAAAGTGAGTTCTAACCTTATAAGGCCAAAACCAGAGATAGTTTGGGACCTCACTTTTATTTATAACTTGGTTAATGCTTATATAAACAAGTGTTTATAATTAACTATTTTAACTCTATTCTCACGTGTTCCATGGAAAAGAATTGAAATGCATAGTCAAGCATATCAAAAAGCAATAAAGCAGTTCATATAATTATACATTTCTTTATAAAAATAATGAAAACACAAATATCTATTGCTAAAAAAATCATTTATAAAATGGGAAATTCTTTGAGTTTATTTGGATGAGGACGTTGGTCCTTGCATTAATATTTATAAAAAAAAGGCAGAGTTTTTGGGTGTATTTTGAATAAAAGGTGGGATATTTTATCCCCCACAGCTTTGAAAGATAATCTTGTCAATTAATTTAAGGTAGAAGAATCATTTATGACCATAAAGAAAAAATCATAGTTTTTACATATTATTTTGTGGATGAGAAATGGGACATTGATCTTTTTTATTATAAAAAAATGCCACTCAAACTTGTATAAAACCTTTTGGTGAGTTTTTGGATTAGTGTTTAAAAAAATCATTTATTGCTACATTATTACAATAAATAGAATGAAAGAATAATACTGCAAGTAAAATGATATACATAAATCTTGTCATTCATTAAATTAGAAACATTGATTCTCTCATAGACATTTACAAAAAAAAAAACTTTTTTGTGTGATTTTTGGGATAAAAAGTGAATATTGGTCCATTTTACATGAGTTTAATTAATCCGCTTCACCTTATTCTCCAATTCTCCAACCTAATTCACCATATAGATGTGTTGTGGGCATTAAAAGGGATTAAAAATAATATCGGTTAATAAAATGATCAATGAATTAAATTAAACGAGTAATAATTAATCAAGATTAATCCAAATTTAAATAGCACGTAAATAGGCAAATTATTAGAATATAATAAGACAAAATTAAATAGATAAAATACATTATGCATTTCGAAATTCATGCAGCATGTATTTAATAAGTGTATACTAAAATATTAAATAAACGTAATAATAATAAATATATAGTAATACAAGATAAATTAATAAATATAATAGACATAAATAATGCTAAAATTATAATAATATATTAGACATATAAATAGTAATAACAATAATAATTAAATTAAATGACAATAAACATAAGAGTAATATGTAAAAGCATAATTTACATAAAATAAATGCGAATAATATTAAAATGCACAATTTAAAATAAATCATAATATATGCATAAAATTATAAGGCATGTTATGCAAATACTTGAAATAATAATAAAGAAAACAATAATAACAATAAAAGTAATGAACAACAAAAACAACAACAACAACAACAACAACAACAATAATAATAATAATAATAATAATAATAATAATAATAATAATAATAATAATAATAATAATATGATTAAATTATAGGCAATAAAAATTTGCATAAATATATATAAAAGGGAAATAGACAAATAATGGCAAATAGCAATTAATTTAGTCAAACAAATTAGATAAATGATTAGTTAACTCAAATTAATTTGATAATTAATTAATTTAATATAATTGAAATAAAATAGACAGAATACATAAAATGCATGATGCATCCGGAATTTATGTAGCACATATTAATACGCGCATGCTAAAAGATTTAAATAAATTATGAATAAAAATAAATAATTAAATAAGGGAAAAAGGAATAAATACCTAAATATAAATACATGCATGATATCACAAATTAATGGGGATAAATAATTAACATGGCATGTAATAATATTTATACATAAATAATTAATATAGATAATATCAATAAAATATGGCCAATATATATGTGTGTATAAAACAATAAATATATACATAATAAATAAAATAAAGTAAAATAATTATAATTCTAATAACAATTATTAAATAATATGATAAAAAAGACAATTACAGAATTGGCAATAGTAACAAGTAATAAAAGTAATAGTAATACTAACAACAACAACAATGATGATGACGACAACGATGGCCACAACAACAATAACAACAACAATAATAATAATAATATAAATGATGTGTGCATGAATTTGGCCAATGTTGGCCAAGCAACAACGACGTGAGTGGGTGTAGGAAGAAGAGAAAGGAAGGACTTTTAGCGATGGGAGATGCTTAAATATATCTAAAGGTAAGAAACAAAAAAACAATAACAAGAAGAGTTATTGTTTTTCCTCCTCTTATCTTCCTTGTAAATATCTTCCCCTTTTTAATTTAGTTTTGATTTAGTTTAATTATCTTACTTTCCTTCATAATTATCCTAAAATGTTTATTATTTTTTATATATCTTTTTATTGGTTAATTAATTTTTATACAAATATATCATTTTCAATATAATTTTGAATTAGTTAATTTGAATTAATCAATTCTATTATTTCTTTTCATATATATTATATTTTAATATTTTTTTGCTATATATTTGTCCTTTATTTTAATTTGATTTTCTATTTATTTATGTTATTATTTTTTATGATGATAATTTTTAATTACACACACACACACATACACAAAAGGGAAACCTCAAAAAGATATTTTTAAGGCACTAAAAATTTCAAAGAATAGTAGTGAAAAAAGCCATTTTAAAAAAAAAATAATTGTCCTTAAAAAACATTAAATCTAAAGAGAGAGCATCTTGCTTCTGTCTTATGGCTATTTTGAAGTAATATAATCCTATCGAGTAACCTTGATTAAGAGCCACTTCAGGACCCAGTGTCTACACTCATAAGGTTAGAATTTAGGTTTGCAATGTTTTGTTGGGTGGCAACTCCGTGATACCTGCCTTGCGGTGCCTAGTAGACATCCTCGTAGGTTGATCATCAATAATAGATGGGAATAAAATCTTATCTATTGCTAAGCGATCATCCTTCATGAGTTAAATAAGTCTTTATCTAGTCTTGAGGCCTAAAAGTAGGCTTTTAAAAGCAAACTGGATGCCTTCGGGAGTCGACCCATGTCACAGTGGTAACTCCACTAGGAAATATGAGATTTTGCTTCAAAAGTAACTTGGTTAATTTAGTATGAATGAGTCTTTACAGTTAATTATTTTATCTCTCTTCAAAAAATAAGATGCATTAGAACATGCTAGGGTCTTAGAATTAAGTTAGGCATCCCTCTTTTAAACCTGGTGCATTCCTAAAGTGCAACCCTACTTTCACTTAATGTAGGGAAGTGTTAGGACCCTACTTTTACTCAATGTAGTGAAGTGTTAAGGTGGACCACCAGCCCAAGTCTTATGCTTTTTTCGTATTTCAAATGTTGAGCCGATCGATCATTATGTTAATGATGAGCCAAATCCATCGGCAAAGATCATGCTTGGGTAGTGCTAAAGTTATATCTCCAGACTGAAAGCCTATGTAATGGTATAAAAATTTCCACTAGGGTTTTCATGCCTCAGTGAGTGCATTTCACTTTGTTTGGATTGTTTAAATACACAATAGCCAAAATCCATCTGTATGCGCTTTAAATAAAAAGAGGTTATGTTGTTGGCTTTCCACCATGCACCATATGAATTCATTGGATTCCCTGTTAACCCATAAGCTAATCCCTTATAAGAAAGAGACTGTACGACCTCCTATGTGGGAGTAATCATTTACATATTATAGCTTTTAATTATGTATTTACATTTAGTTTAAAAATGGTTACTTACATAAAAAATGGATTACATATTAGTTACAACACAAAGAGAATATTTTACATAGATACTACAAAAATAAGGAATCTTTTTTTGGCTACATGGTTATTTTGACCTAAAGGAATCATCAAAACCTATATGGAGAGAGTAAACCCCTATACTAAGCACAAAGTTTAGAAAGGTAAAGAGAAATAAGTAGAGTGACTATCTATGACAACTAAAATGTTACTTATGAAATAGAAAAAAAAGTATAAAGAGCAATATAGTAAATAAATTCTGAGATAATATAATTAACTAATAAATTACTTATGATATTACCTTTAGATGTAATATTATAATCATAGATCACCATTAATGCCAAACTCAATCAAAGTATACAATAATTATCTTCATGCATTTCATTTAGAATGGCCTACTATAGTTCATAGTTTACGGGTAATAATATAGAGCAGGGGATACCATAAGTATCAAAACAAAAGAGCCATTGCCTCACCAGTATTCAATTGACTTCATCAAACAAAAAAGATATAGTCTGAACAAAAGACACCAAAATGTCAAATAGGATAGAAATAATTGCGACCCTTTTAGGCATGCCTATTTACCCATCAATTAAACATTAGCAGACATTTTTTGTCACAACACAATATTTCAAGCATTACAAACATATATTAACTCCAAAGCATTATATTTCAAATCTAAATAAATTGGAAAACACATTCATTTGAAATAATTTCACATAACCATAAGATGCTTAAACCTTGATCCTTGGTGAATTAGAACAATCTTAATACATACATAAATGTGTTTTAAATGAGCTCAAATTATCATATAAAATGCTTTAGGAACTCTTAGCAGGTTTAGAAGAAGAAAATTCCATAGAAATGTTAAACAGACAGGGGTCAAAATGGTCACCAAATCCTACCAGCAATGACCCAAGCAAAAAAAAGGATACTATACATCCAGAAGCATTGGTCGCGATGGTAACCAATTTTTTCTAATTGTAACCCAATTGAACAAACAAGATCACAACTGACACCAATTTGTGTCCATGCCTTGTGTGTGTTCCATGCCTTGTTATTTATACTTAGTTTGGTTTTTCTATTTCATTCTCTTTATATTTAAAAAAATAATCTAAACATGGAAGAAAAACATATAAATGCATTTACAATGTCAAAAAAAAAATTAATTAAATTTCTTGAATTATGAAAAGTGACACTTAAAGTGTAACACTAAAAAAATCAAATTGGACACTCCAAATAAACTATACATGTCTAATGGTAGAAAGCTTGATGCTCTCTCCTTCCAAATTATGGATATGCCTGGATCTTCATTAACCGGGTAGTTTCGATAATCTCTTAGCCTCTTAGTCAAAATTATGGATATCTTTGTTAACTAGTTTTAAGGCTGAGTTAAATTGATGTAGTTAATAGGAAAAATGTTTTAAGTATGAACAATTTCTTGGTTTAATAAGAGCCAAAATTTTAACTTAACCTCTGCAATCCAAAAGTCTGTCGTTCTTAATTCAGTCATTACCATCAAAAGGTCTAAATTCCCCACTCCTTGGTTGAATACATAGCTTGAAACCTATTATGTTTCTTGTTATGTACCTGGGCTCTGAGTTCCAGTGGTTGAGGGCATTAGGATTGAGAAACAACTCTGTGTTCTCAGGAAGCACAACTAGTATGACCCTTTGATCTAATTATTGTAACTCTATAAGTCTTTTTGTTATACTATATGACCTTAATTATGAATTTGAAATTAAATTTATGAGAAATGATTGCTAGGAAAAGTTATGTTGACATTGCAAGGAGAGTTGTTATTGAATAAGATCTTGATTGCAAAGAAAGTGGTTGTGAAAGTCAGAGTCATTTCACACAAATGTTGCTGTGAAGTTTACTATTCATAATTCGTTGATTTGAGAAGTGGCAGAATGACGAAGGTAACAAAGCTAACGGTTAATTTTTCAATAATACTTTTCAAGTTGAGTAATAGGTCTACTGATATGAATCCAACCCAAGAAAGTATGTCTGGCCCACTTTGTAATAGTTCTCTTTTAAAACTGTCTTTTTTTTAATTGATATTTCTTTACATTTTAACCATCTAGGTTAAAAATAACAATTAAATTGTTAAGAATAATTAATTAGAAGATTGATTAATTACCAATGATGAATGAAGTATAATGATTGTTATATGAGTTTTGATTTGGTTTAAATAATGGAAGAAATAGAAATGTTTAAGTAAAAAGTACAATTAACTTTTTTTTTTATTATTATTAGAGATGTTTAATCAATATAATTAATTTGGATACTTACATTTCCATCTTCTTTTACCCAATAATATTATTAGATTGCTGTCTATTTGAAGTTGCCAATTAATAATTTGTAAATTTCCCAATGACTTGGTGTTTTTTTTCTTGAAGGACATTTTGGTAAAATATTATGCTTGTTAATTATTTCAATAATCTTAGTAAAGTTTTTTAAATTGAAGGATTAAATAAATTCCTATCATATAACAAAATAGTTGCAAAGATTGTTGCTTCAAAAATTTTTTTTTGTTTGACAAAGTACTTGCTATAATTGAAATATTCTTCATAGGGTTAAGTGTTAAACTATTTATCTGATATTGTCAATTACGTTGCTATCTATAAATTGGATAGAAAATTTCATAAAAAGATTTAAATGGTAAAAACAAACAATTGAAGGAAGAGAAAGGTCTTTTAGGAATGGGTTCAATGGGAATGGACTGCAAAAATTTAGGGATTTCATTGTCGAATACATCATCTTCTTCAGAACCTGTACTAAATGAAAACAAAAATAATCGAGGTAAGGTTATCAAATCCAGCTTTTAGATGTAAGAATAAATTTATATTTGTTCATATTGATTTGAATGCCAAGTATTAATAATCCATATTGAGCACAAGATACAATATTTTATAGTAGTATGTTATTGGAAGAAAAGGCCAAGCCAAACTAAAATTGAACTTACATATCTTTCAATTGTGTTTTTTGGGATTAATTGATTAGTTATTTATTGTTGACTTGTGTAATTTATACATGATTAAAAGACATTTAAAACTATTTTGTTGCTTCTTTTTCTTCTAGCTGGTTCAAGTCTAGCTAACAGTCTTTATTGGTTACTACTTGTGAGGAATGATGAAGACCATAAAGTTCTATTTATTCTGTAGCATATTTTATAAAAGTGTTAGTAGTAATATTTAGTTTGAATTATTTTTTTCTAAGTGCTTTTAAAGTACTGGATAATTTAATGTACTTTTATGATATATTTTTTTAATTAATATTATTGGAAGATTTTTATTTATATAAAATTAAATTATGGATGTTTAATAATAATAATAAATTGGGAATAATGATAAAAATTAATTCTATAATATTTTTAGCAACAGAATGGCGATTAGTATTTTGTCGCTAATATTAAAAATGAATATGTTTTGGCGATTGATGGTAGAAATTAGCAATGAAAAATTCATTCCTTAATTTTTTTATTCCAAGGGTGACTGAATTTAGGGGCTGATTAGCGATGGCTCATTTTCATGTAGCAATGAAATTTTTGTCGGTAATTATCATGACTATTTTTACTTTCAGTCGCTACAAATTCCAGTGACGGCCAAATTGTGACAATTGGTTGTTTAGTCACTATAATGAAATAGTGATAGAATTTCTTCAATTAGTGACAGAATCTTCCGTCGCTAAATCCCTATTTTTTGTAGTGATAACTTTTCTGCTAAATGTGGTAAGGCATATTTGACTAAGAGATACTCAAAATTAGCTCAAATGATCTTCTAAAATTATGTTTCCCTATGTCTCTAGTTTCTATTGAGATAAAAATAATGCAATTTGGATCTATATTTTAAAATTTATATCTAAAATACTATAAGCTGATCTAAAACAAAGCCAACAGTAGACTTTAAATCTTAGGTCATTTTTCAACGTCCTAGAGTGATGCGCGCTAAACCCCATAGGCATTTGGTTGGTTCTCGAAACTCGCTTTTAGGGCTTAAGTCTAGACTAAGGTTCATTTAACTTGTGAAAGCCAATCATTTTGTAATAGACACAAATCCCGCTTGACATGTGATGCCCTTGAGCCTAAAAAAGGCACAAGACAATGTATTAGAGTATCCCTGTTTATTCACTAACAATCAACTTACGAGACATCTGCTGAGCATCACAAGGCGTGCATTGTAGAGTCACCACCCAATAGAACATTGGGAAAGTGATTATATTACCTCATGAAGCCAAAAACCAAAGACAGTTTGAATTTCACCCCTACTCACATACTTGGGTAATAACAATATAATTGATTGTTTATGGTCAATTACCTCAACTTTCTTCTCACGCATTATGTGATTAAGAAATAAAATAAACACCCAAGCATGTAAAAAGCAATAAAACATGCATAAAATGCGGTGATTTAAGGACATTAGTCCCAACATGAGGGATTATATAGTTTGTTTTAATTTATTATTCAAACAAAACATTTTACAAGAAGTCGTAATAGTAAATACATAAACATACATAAATTGGGGTATTTATTGAATTTGTGAATTTTGATTCACGCATACATATTTTAAAAAAATTATTTCTATATGGTTTGGATTTAAAATAGGATATTAGTCCATTTTGTTAATAAATCCCGATTAATTAAATAAAAAACATTTAATGTGACTTTCTTGATTTTTGTGCTAAAATGCCCCTTTTTTACTAACTATTACAACCCAAATGAATAATACAGGCCATATATACAAATAAGCAAAATAAATGAATAAATTAACTAAAATAAAGAAATTATATTAATTAAATAAATTCTCTAGGTCCAGATGAATCTCTTTCATTTTTTTGGGCTTTCTCCAAGCAAATCCTATACGTTCATGCACCCAAAAATAGTAAGACATTGATTAATTAGACAAGAGTAAAAATAAAGGATAAAGACAATGTCAAAATAGGAAAAAAACTTGTAGGCAAAATGTATAAAATATATATGTGAACACACAAGAGGACAAAAAGTAGGACACCTATCAAATAAAGAAAATATGGAAACAAACTAAAGGGGCAATGAGGGTGAGTGAGTCACTGACTCATTCAAGGTATTAAAGTTAGTCACGACCTTGATTGAGATGAGTTATGTCCCTTCTCAGCAATTCATGCACCGTTTCTGAGTGAGTTATGGACTTGTTTTAGTAAGCGAGTCACGGACCAGGTTTGTGACTCACTCATGGATTGAGTCTGTGAGTCGGCTCAAGATGGTCCAACAATGGTGGAACGTCGCCATGGCTAAACATAAAGGTCTAAGATCACAATTTAAAGCACAAAACTCAAAGAAAAGACCCTAATCTCTTTAAAAACATCATATAAATTTAAAATAAGGCTAAAAACATTAAATAACACCATTTGAATAGATTTACATAGTGAGAGAAAATGAACTCTAGAGAGACAAAATGGCTGCTAAAGGTATAAAATTCACCCTAAACTTTAAAATGAATATACATTCATTCTTAACTTTTCAAAACACACATAAATATGCTCGTGACACACTATTTACACAAAGAACACCAAGCATCAATATGCACAAAATATGTACAGAGAAGCAAGCTAAAAATAGAGTACTTGAAACTCTAAATAAACAAAGCTAAATATACTTTAATAAAAATGAAAATCAAAACATATATAAAGGCTAGAATTCATCCTCCCATATTACCTTCAGTGTTATTGTATTTTAAAACCAGTGAGAGCACCTTTTTCTTCCTCTTCCTTTTGCTTTGTTTACAATTTTTTTCCAAAAATGGAGCTCCTAAAACCAAAGTTTTTTTCTTTTTTAAAAAACCAAATTTTCTTTTCTCTCTTATTTGTTAGTTCTTTGATTATTGTTCCTTAATCCTAAGAAAAACATTCCATCAACATTAATTTTTTTAGATTAAGATGAATGGAAATTGGAGATTTTTTTCCTAAAAATAATCCCCTATTTTGCAGGATAAGAAGCTAGAATTTTGGCTGAAAAAGCCCAATCACAGATGTAACTGGCAAGTCATCGATTGTGACTCACAGGTTGACTTAGTAGGGCCCAAAATAATCTTTTAATAATAATAATAATAATAAAAATGGTAAGTCAAGGAGCCAGGCCATGACTCGCTAACAAGTTATGGGCGAGAAAGGAGAGTGAGCTAGCCACTCAAGACCATGACTCAGAGGTGAGTCATGGACCTGACCCGTAAGTCAAAACCATGACTCACTCCTGAGTCAGCTAATGGCCCAAATTATAATTACTTCCCTTCGTTCATTGAAAGAAATGAAAATATAACTCTTAAAAGAACATTTTTCTTTCAAAACTCGATGAAAGCATTTTCTTGAAATGAGCACTTGCATAAGAGAAGATAGCACTACTACTTCCTGAAAATTTCCAAAATAGCATTATCCTTATTAGGTAACTTTGACAGATGTAACTCAGGCCCAGTGTCTACACCTAGGGGCAAAATTAACTCTATAATTCTCTTGAAAGTTAAAGGCCTATGTCTTAAGATTCCATTGGCATTATAAACACTAAATTCCAAAGTTTGTAGGTTAGGTTATGGCAAAAATATCCTTACCTCTTTTAGCTCCCTTGTCGTAACCAAAACTATTCAAGCTTCCTATTTGCCTTCTCCAACCTTTTGTCTTCAGCCATTAATGCAAAATTTCGTTAATTAATTTGTCAAAATATAATTGTATTACCAATTTACACCTTATCTAGAGCTAGGTGTTAAATTAATTCAAGCATGGGTTAATTTCATGGAATCACCTACCTAACCCCTTAAAACTCAACAATTACTTCCTTTTGAATCACTACCAGTAGAAATATAGTGGTATATAGTGTTTTACGGTAGTGAACAAATAAGTAAAAATCATTGAATTAAATAACAAATTGGATTTATCCTTCTGTTAAAACCCATTTCTAGATTTCCCTCTTTAAACCACATAAATACACTTCTCTTCTAAAAGACTTAAGTGTTTGTTGGTGATCGATTCAATTTTTCACCTTTCATAATTTCCTTTTAGCCCCATAACTTTACTTCAATTACTTAATTTAACATGAATTTTTACTCATTATTCAAATTAACTCGCATAACCTACATTTTACATTTAATTTCATAATTTGTAAAGTTGACAAGTTTACCTTTAACTTTAACTCTAATACCAATTGCATCCTAAGAGAATAAATTAACAAAAGGTAAACAAATTAATGCACTAGATAATCTTACCAGGGTATAGTATGGGGACCTTACAAACAAGGGAAGTGTTAGCTATTGAAGCAACTAGGAGGCAATATTCCAATCTGGGTAAGCCTTTATCTTAGGTCCTTATGCAATTGCTTAAAGAAGGAAAACTGTAACCCTTACCATATAAGCCAGCTAAAAATCATGGCAAGCCATGCTAGAAGTCAAATCAATTATATGCTTTCCACCAGAACACTAGCCATTTGATAGATGAGTGTTGAATCTTAAGGTATTGGATCTAAGACCTAATCAATAGTAAGAAAATTGCTAACCTAGAAAAAAGGAATAAGGGATAATGAAGCTACAATCAGCCTTACTAAAAGAGTATGGGTGTCCAAGATGTCGAAGACTTTAAAAGCTTTTCTTTTATCTAATGTAATAAAGTATAATTGGGTTTTCTGGATATTTTAGTTATTTGAGTTCTTTTTTTCCTATGATCATAACATCTTGTTTATTTGTATAATGTATGGCAATAATTATGGCATTTCTAAGGCATGAATTAAATGAACACAAGCTTCTATTTAACTTTAATGGAAAGATATCTAAAATTATGTCTATCATAACTCTTGAAGTATGCTAAATTTGAAAAAAGAAATTGAGTCTTTGCCTTAACCCAAGGTGGCACTAAGAATCAATTGTTAAAACACATAAATAAAAATTTGAAAGTTAAATCTAAAGCTACTACCCTGTCCCTTTATCTTCAAATGAAGCCCACAGGAACTTCAATCTTTAACCATTCTCTCTTTCTTAAAATGACCACAATACAATCCATTAGGACCGAATCTCAAAGATATTTCTTTTTTGAGTTAGTCTTGTCAATTACAAACTTTTAATCACTAAAGGAAGTTTTGAAAGTTAAACCATTAAAGCCAACTTGAACAATGCTTGAACTCTTAAAGATAGTTCAACACCATTTGAGAGTCAAGTGCAATTATAGGGAAATGAGGATAGCTTGATTAAGGTTACAATAGCTAAGGTTAGATTATTTGTCCTAAAGGTGCTATTTGGGTAAACATTCTTACCGATAATGATGCAAACCCAATGGGATGAAGAGGGTTCTAATGCAAAGACTCATAAAAAAAGAGAGAGAAAAAGATTAAAATAATAAAAATAAGAAAAAAAAGAAAAAAAAAAAGAAAAAGAAAAGAAAGCCCATGGGTTGAAAGCCAAAAAGGTATCCTTGTTAAAATTCGGTACCTCATTAGGGCAAAAATTAAAAAAAAGGTGCATCAGGAAAAAATTAAGGGTTGAAAGAAAATGTTTAATAAAGAAAACCCAATAGTGCTAATTGACAATAGGAGTCGAATACACGCATAGTATCGCTTCTTGAGATTAAATGGAAGTAATGTTGTTGCATTAAATGTCTGGTTATGATTATTGCTTTTATTTCATGGTGCATCTAGATAGGAATGCATGTTTAAGTCAAGCATGAACATACAATAAACTATTCAGGAGAAATATGTGACATGCATAAGGACACAAGCCAAGATGGGTCTAATTTTAAGACAACAATAGTGGCATTTTAAAAAAAATAAAACCTAAAAACTGGCAGTTCATCCTATAAAAAGAAAAAAATAATGAATAAAAAGTAACTGGATTGAGTTAGGTCCATTTTAGGCATAAGTTAGGCATAAGTAGGGATGCTCACGGGGCGAGGTGGGGGCGGGGAAGGGGTCCTCACTCCCCGCCCCATGCAATGTCGGGGATTCCCTGTCCCCGCCCCGCCTGGAACACGAAGAGAAAAACCCCCCGTCCCCGCCCTATGGGAATCCCCGTTTCCCCAATGAATTCCCCAATCTATCCTCAATGAATCCCCAACCTGAATTAAATGTCTTATTTACACAATAAAAATTGAAAACTATGTCTTATTTACACAACACAATAATTTCTAAGTAAAGTTGAAATAAAGCTAATGCTGCCAATAAAATCATCTTAATACTTCTTATTAGTATTACTCATATTTCATTTTCTCTGGTTTGGTAGACCTATATATATATATATATATATATATATATATATATATATATATATATATATATATATATATATATATATATATATATATATATATATATATATATATAAGCCAAAAGAGTTGTGTTGAATAATAGCTATAGAGTAGGCCAAAAATATATAAATACATAAGCAAAAAATCAATTACAGAAAAGACACATGCTCTCCACAGAAGCAAATCTGATACAGAAAAGCTCATCCTTCAAAATTAGTAACACCACACATCAAGAACTCCACGCAATAAATTTGCAAAATAAACAGATGAACAGTTACTACCCATTTTAGGATGTGCCAAGGGAGATGTGTTAGTGTAAGCCCTAGCCCCAATGCATTGTAACGAAACACTTGAAATTAATAAAATGAGGCATTAGTTTTATCTTTTGTATTCCTGTGAATATCAATTGATAAAACTATCCAAGAATGTCGTTTCGGTTTAAGTTATCATGTGTGAGGCACATGGTTGTAAGACCTTGAAACAAATGAGACTTCATTCTAAATATCCCTAGTCAGTCATTGTTATGGGAATAACAATGAATTAAGACTAGTATGCTCTCTCTGATATTATGAGTTCTGTCTTATGGATCATTAGGACAAGAGTGTCAATCAGAGATCATAGATACATGTTAAAGAACATGGTATCTGGATACGATCCGCTCATGAGAACACTACATGGTACAAGTCATAAGTGTTTCTCTTATGCAAGTTTTGTATCGGAGTTCTTAGACCTGAAATCTCTATGAAACTCTTTATGAATTACTGTATACTTTGACATACACCTAACGTGCTCGTAACAGAGTGACAAGTACGGGTATGATTGGGTATGCATTAATTCATGTTAGAGAGCATGAGAGAAGTGAAGGGATTACCCCTCTCAATAAGAGAGAAAATATCATCGGCCACTTGATCAGTGAACTGAGAAGTGTATGGCCATACCGAGATGAAATAATGAGTAATCATTATTTATCTGAGAGTTCAGTGTCACTGGAATATCAAGAAAGGAATTAATATATATAAGGATGACTAGTTCCATGCCTTATATTAATTCTGATATTTATGGGTAAGGGACTATGCAAAATTGCATTAGGTCACTAAATGTCATATGCATTTTCATTTAATTTGGAATGCTATAATATCTTTCTAGAGAATATATATAGCCTTTGAATTAATTTATTAATTCATTGTCAACATTAAATGGACCTATAGGATCGCACACAAAGCATTGGGCTTAAAATACTTAAATTAAGTATTGGGCATTAATTTGGACTTTTAATTAAAGTCAAATTAATGTATGTAATGGGTTATAAAATTGCTATTGGGCCTTGGTCCATGAGAGAGAGAAATTCAGCCCACAAGGTTTAATTTCAATTAATTAATTATCTTGTGTTAATTAAGTTAATTGAGTATTAAAGCCTAAAGGAATTTAAATTAAATTAAATCACTTATATATTTAATGAAGTGGCCGAAATTCCATGAGGGAAATCAAGGAATTTCAGCACATGTCATTTATTTAAATTAAGTGATTTCATTTAATTAAATGTCTTATGTTTTATTTCAAATTTGAATTTTAAATTCAAAGGAGTTTAATTCAAAATATATTACTTATCTTTAGGAAGTGATAGAGTTTGAATTAATTATCTTAGGATAGTTGAATTCAAATTAAAGACTTGCCAAAGGATAAGTATATATATTAAAAAGAAATAAAACCCTAGAGATAGAAGTTGGCGTGAAAAACCCTAGTTTTCTTCTAGTTTTTGTGTGAACTTCATCCCTCTCTCTCAATTCTTTTGGCCCAATTTTTCACAAGGAGAAAGGATAGTTCCTCATTCTCTTGTGTTCTTGGGTAGTAATAGCAACCTAAGAGAAGTACAAAATCAAATTTTGTAGCTTCAAACTATAAACCGAAAAAGAGAGCTAGCAATCTCGATTTTAAGCCGTCGGTGCAAGTGTGTGTGTGAGAATAGAGGGAGTGGCGCAAAAGGCTGTTCCTTGGCATTGGTGATCGAGAACTAAGGCGGATAGAGTCATCTTAGTTGCTGGCCATCACCAAATTCAATTTTTCAAAAGGCATCATAAGTTGTAAGTTCTACAACCCTAAAATTGCATGTTTCGATTCTAGCTTTGGATATGTATGGTATGTATGATTAAAAAATTTTGTTTTCCGCTGTGCCATCATGAGATTCATACCATGTCATATTCCATCAGTGGTATCAGAGCCTAAACATGCTTATTTTAGTGCTTTAGATGCATGAAAAAATTAATTAAAAATTGTCATTATGAAAACATGCAAATCTGAAATTTTCTGTTTTGAGTTTTTTGCATTGTTTTGGTGTAAAAACGATTTTAATTGATTAGATAGGTATTATAATTAATATGAAATGTTAATATACTGTACTAAGATGTTATTAGGGCTGGTAATGGTCGGATTTAATTATTTATACCTGATGGTACATGTTAATTATGAAACTAGGTGCTTGTTGGCATGTAAATTGCTATTTTAAACAACTATTTTTCAAAATTAAATGTAAAAACGATTTTGGAATGTTTGTAAGTGATATTTAAAGATTAATTATCAGGTATGGACATATTTTAAATTTTGTTTTAATTCTGGTCCATGACAATTTAATTGATTAATTTTAAAATCACTTAAAACTATGTCTAGTTTGTGTTTGTTACATGTTTAATCAACATTGTTTGTTTTGTTTTGATTAAAATGGTAAAAACACATTTAGATTAAAATGGTACAGAATATTAAATCAATGTTTATGGACTTATTTAGATTATTAAATGACTCATAAAATTGATTTAAATGTTTGTGCATTTTATGACATTACATAAATATTAAACAACTAGTTTTTGTTGTTTGTTTGTTTTTGCATGAATGCCGTGTACTATATATGTGTTCTTCATGATTTTATTTTTAATTCATGTTAGCACATATTATATGTATTTTTAGTGTTTATTGGCTGTATGTCATAAAATTAAAAATGGCAAAATTGGAAATTATACTAGAGTTGATTTATGGCACAAATCTAACTAGTTTTTGTTTTAGGCTTTTAAGAGAACTTATTCAATAAGAGGATTTAGTCCATTAGGCTTCGGCCCAGGCCCATCACGGGGTCATCTCTTAAAGGTTCAAGTACACAATTTCCATTAATGGGCTTGGCTAAATTAAATAAATTTGGACTTTGTTTTATCCATGAATGCTATGTATATTTATTTGCTAGTTTGGTGTGATGAATGGATATGCATGGTGCATTCATGGGCCCTGGGTTTTTGTAATTAAATATGGCCTGCGAGCCATTATGTTTTATTGTAAAAGTTTCATTTATTTCTTAGAATAGAATATACTTGAAGACTTTGTAAATCAAGACGAAGCCCACCGGAGTGGAGAAGTCCAACTCGAAGATTCTTATGTAATAGTATAGAATCTTAGTTGTAGGTTTTTGGGCCCATGTTTGTCACGCTTTACTTTATGCAATTATATATATATGCATGCTATGTATGGATGACAAAGGATAAGTATATATATTAAAAAGAAATAAAACCCTAGAGATAGAAGTTGGCGTGAAAAATCCTAGTTTTCTTCTAGTTTTTGCGTGAACTTCATCTCTCTCTCTCAATTCTTTTGGCCCAATTTTTCACAAGGAGAAAGGATAGTTCCTCATTCTCTTGTGTTCTTGGGTAGTAATAGCAACCTAAGAGAAGTACAAAATCAAATTTTGTAGCTTCAAACTATAACCATTACACAATACCGAATAAGAGAGCTAGCAATCTCGATTTTAAGCCGTCGATGCAAGTGTGTGTGTGAGAATAGAGGGAGTGGCGCAAACGGCTGTTCCTTGGCATTGGTGATCGAGAACTAAGGTGGATAGAGTCATCTTAGTTGCTGGCCATCACCAAATTCAATTTTTCAAAAGGCATCATAAGTTGTAAGTTCTACAACCCTAAAATTGCATGTTTCGATTCTAGCTTTGTATATGTATGCTATGTATGATTAAAAAATTTTGTTTTCCACTGTGCCATCATGAGATTCATACCATGTCATATTCCATCAAGATGAAACTAGTTTGTTGATGCTTGTGGATAGCATCTGACATCAATAATGTATTCAGACAAATAAGGATGCAATGGAACGCATGCCGAATAAACTTTTTAAGAGAAATACATAATAATCTTTAAGAAATTGAAAGAAAAATACAGAAACCAAAATAACTATTCTTGACATCACTGAATTATAAATTGATTGAAGGCATGAATAGGGTAGATTTGCTGATAAAAAAGAATTGCAACTTGGCCGAAAAAATAGAGAGGTGATAAGGAGAAAAGACCTAACATGACTAGATTGAACGACTAGACATACCCTTGGTCACTTAAACTATAAGGTTCAACTTGTACACATGGATAGCAATGAGCATCATTCATAACAGATACAGGTTATCCTTACATTTATTAACACATGAGGTACATGGAGTATTAATATACCTAAATTTCAGATGAAGACAACTGGCCTGGTATGCACATTAATTACATAGAGTATCATAACGAAAACCTCTTACATTAATTGTAAATAGGTCAATCAAAACAACTATAAATAGGTCAATTGAAACAACTGTAAATAACTGGAAACCCAAACAATCTATTAAGTAACCACACATATATTTTGGCAGGGAAGTGAACTTACAGTTGATCCAAGAATCAATGCATCCTTATCTAACCACAATGTCAGATGACTGATGAGATCAAAACTTCCTGTCAACCACTGGCTAGCAGGGACAAAGAGCTTGGCACCACCCTTATCAGCAAATGAGTTGAGATAGAAGATAGCATTCTGAAATGCTTTAGTATTGAGAGTGACCCCATCTCCTATTGCACCAAATTCAGTAATAGTGACACTGTGAGGCTGAATATCTGCAGAGTTAGCCTGTTTGCAATGTGCACTGCCCCTGATAAGCCATAGAACATCACTGAACAGTGCAAGGACCAGAAGCAAACCCACTAGCTGAAAGGAAAAAGTGGGAACATGAGATCCGAGTTACGATTACACTCACTTTGTTTTTCTTTTTCCTCACTAACTCTGCTGTGCGATTATTACTACTTGTATATGTTAAATAATGCAAAACTCCTATAACCTTGATCACATTACGAACTCATAAGCTAGTCAATGAAGAACATAAAGAGCTAACTGCTAAAAGTGAAAAACTTTGAAACCCATTTGCAACCTATAATTAAGAAGAGCATACAAAGACAAATATGCAGTACCGGGAATTCAAACTTCTTCTTTGCTCTCATCAGAAGTTCAACTGCATCAGTATAAGAACACTACACAAAGTCTTTCTCAGCAACATCTTGTACATAAAACAGATAGATCCTGAAAATGTGAAGGCATGCATTATGCTGTCTGTCAGACCTCATATTAATTTGACTGTGATATAATAGTTTGTTACATGAACCAGATGTATATGCATCATTATATGTGAAAGCCAACACATTTGATTTAAATAACATGGACACAATCAACTGTATACGTTAAGAAACTGTCCCTTTTTTTGAGTAAGATTGCCTGGTAGTAACAATTTCACAATTTTCAAGTATTTTATGTATTTATTCAAAATAATTGCTCTGCATTTTGTGCAAATTATAACCATATTTTATGTATTATCATTAATTATGTGTTGGACTTTAAATGAGATATTCTAGCAATACTTGTTTGTTACGTACTGAAAAATTTAGATGTGTTTAAAAAATAAAATTATTTTTAACTTATAAAATTAGCTTTAGATTGAGTTTTTAGATAAAACTTATTATAATATACAACTAAACTTATAAAATATATCCAAGCCTTAAGAATATACAACTAAACTTATAAAAATATATACAACTAAATAGAGACCTGGTTGCAGTTAGCAACCTTGAAATTCACTATTTCCCCATACTTGATACTTCAGAAACTCTGTATGCACATCCTCATAAAATTCTTCGTAGCAATACTCAATCTCTTCATCAGTATACTGAAAACAGAGAAACAACAACAAAATGAATAGAAAATATACAACAAAAATAGAGATAAAATGATATATCTTGCAATCATAAAATTTCAAGAACCATAACTGCAAGACACATTATACTTTAAGAACATTTAGAAAGAAACCAAAAAAACAAATATAAAGAAAAAGACCACATAAGTCAATAACAAATCTTTGAATCCCTAGTTACTGCAGTTGCCAGATCTTCAATTTTGCAGTTCCTTCGAGATCGCAGGACAGTTGCCAGATCACTACAAAAAAAAGGTCTCGTCTCTTTTCTATTTTCCCGATCCTTTCAAAAAAGATCTTTCGAGATCGCGAGATAGAATCTTTCTAGCTATCAGCTGCCATACCTTAACATTTAGGTTTTGTTGGAAAATCGATAGCTGCTAATGAAGTAGAAAAAGAATCAGTAAAGCCATATGGCGAAAGGAAAGAACAGCTGCTTCGATAGTACCTGAAATGAATGGGCTAGCAAGCAGGGACCCGATCCACAGGCCAAAGAACTACTAGACGGACTCTCTCCCCTTTAGCACCGACAGAAGTAGGTAATCGCTCTCTTTAATCTCTGTGAGAGGTAGAGGAGAGGAGAAGAAAAGAGACAGCGACAGGTCGGCAGGGGAAAGAAATGAATGAGCCAGCCTAGGGTTTAATTGGGATATTTATAGTCGATGGCAAATTTGTAAATATTTAAAATATAGGGATATTATGGTAATTAACGAACCGGGGTCAGGGATCCTTGTGGGGCGGAGACCCCTTTCCCCGCCCCACCCCAAATTTCACCCCGAGGATTTTTTATCCCTATCGCCACCCCCACGGGGAAAAAGATCGGGGATTCCCTGCCCCGTTCGGGTCGGGTCCCCATGGATATCAGATTTTCTCCGCCCCATGATCATCCCTAGGCATAAGGTTATGTGAAAATCCCTAATAGGACACATTTTTCACTAAAAAAAGCTAGTATGAAAACCTATAAGGGGCGTACTACATTCAATTAATGACCACAAGCATCAGAGAAATAAAGAATTATTGACAAAATGAAGGCTCGAAATAAGTTCCATTTAGATGGGCAATTTAGGATCCCAAAGGGCAAAAGAGGTGCATTTCAGGTAGCTGTAAATTTATCAAGCAATGGGCATGACTCTCTCCATTTAAATGGTAGTTGCAGGACTATGCTCCATAAGACTAAGTGACCAATGGATCAATCCCTTATAGAAGCCTTAAGGTACAAAACAAAGGCTAAGATAATGCTCTTTTAGACTCTTATAGGGGGTATTAAGTGGTATAAAAAGCTCAAAAAATCGCAAAGGAGAAAAACCCAAAGATAGATCTCTAAAAGAAAGCCTATGAGAAAATATCAGCCAAGTCGTGCCCTCAATGAGCCCTTAAAATGCCTAAAGTGTAGTCTTTACTTATTTGCATGACACCTATCATTCATTAAATGCACCCCCTTTTTACATTTATTCACATGCATCATTCATTACATGTATGCCTCACATACACAAGATCTCCATACTCCTACATTGCATATAATCTCTACATGCGCATAATCCTTCTTACATACAATTGCACATAATTCATGTATATAGTTACATGTACATAGTTTCACACACACACACATAATGTTTTGTATATATACATTACTAACATAAGAAAGAAGAGAATTGTACCACTGAATGGGACACCGAATGTTATTTTCACTGAAGTTGATAGGAAGCAAGCTATGAAGTACACTTACTGTGAACTCAACATGTCTTTGTTATTAGCCCCTAAGTTTTTACTACATGAAAAGAATCCTATATCAATATCAAAAGAATCCTCAGTAGGCAATTGGTTTTCCACACCAAACCCAACTTTCTTATAGTTGAAAACCTAACTTTCTTAAAAGTTTAAAACCCAACCTTCTTACGAGTTCAAAACCCAACCTTCCGATGGTTGAAAACCAGACTTTCCTATGAGGCATAAAAATCAAATCTTCCTAAGGGTGTAAACTAACCCTACTATGAGTAAAAATTAAACCTTTCCATGGGTAAAAACACAACCTTTCCACAAGTGAAAGCCAAACCTTCCCACGAGTGAAAACTAAACCTATCACATGTAAAAACCAAACCTTCCTATGGGAGAAAGCCAAACCTTCCTATGGGTGAAAACCAAACCTTCCTCTAGGTGAAAACCAAACGTTCCCATAGGTGAAAACCAAGCATTCCCACGGGCAAAAACCAAATCTTTCTACTGGTGAAAATCAAACCTTCCCACTATAGACACTTGATTTTGAGGTGGCTTTTGATTGGGGGTTACATAATGAAGAAATTATTTTTCTCATAAAAGATAAGGAATAGAATTTTATGACTCTTTCTGGGTTTTTGATGTTTTCAAAATAATTTTTTTCGAGCTTCCACTATTTATTTCTTTCAAAATAGGTAAAATGAGAAAATTGGTTTCCAAAACTTGGTACAGTCTTGAGTTTTTAGCCTTATCTTAGTCTACAGACCTTGTAATTAGATAATTCCAAAGCCAAATAAATCTTAAGACATATAAATATAACTTTTATGAAGAAAACTAAATCCAGTTCAGTCCTTAAGATCCTCAAAATTAGGTTTAAACATAAATGATCCAAATCTATCCCTGTTGCTGGACCAATTTGTAGTATTTTAGGCATCTCTCCCTCTGTAGAGCTCCTTTTTAGGTTAATTAATTTTTTTTAAAAAAAACTAGACTCATTTTGGAACAACTTTTATGAAGAGGGTATGACTTAATTCTGAACTTATTATTCCCAGTAATTTTTCAAAGTTGAAACACTAATTCTATCTCTGAAAATTTTCTACGAGCAGTAGTTAGTATTTTTGCCATAAATGCCAATATACAAACCTAAATTGAGTTATTATTGATCAATTGGAAAATGAATACATGTAGGAGCAAATGTTAAAAATTACACTATGTCCGCAAAATGGCATCTTTTAGCTTAAAAATTGGGAAACATTTTGGATTAGGGGTCAGTTAATTGAGTTGTGCCCAAAAGTGAGTAATGCCCAAAAGTGAGTACCGGCAAAAAGTGAGTACCAACCAAAATTGAGTACCATTTGAAAGTGAGTACCGGCTACAAGGTGAGTTATGGCCGAGACTCACACAAATTGATTTTCTTCTTTTCTTTCACCTAATACTGGATAAACTTAAGGAGATTTTTTCCAATCTTAGGCGGTGGCATCCATTTGCCTATAAATAGGTGTTTTTACACCAATGAAGGGGGTGCACACACTCTCTCTCTCTTTTTCTTATTTTTCTTCTTATTTTTCTTCTTCTTCTTCTTCTTCTTCTTCTTCTTCTTCTTCTTCATTATAACTTGAAAAATAAAAAGAGCAAAATAAGAAATAAGCCAAAAAATATATATAATTCCTTATTCTTTAAGAAAAGAAATATGAGGGTAATATTCTTAAGCCTCCTACCCTCCTAACCTATTATTTTGTGCTTATTTCCATTTATATTTCTTATATATTCAAATTTCCATTTTTTGTTCTTTAGTTTTTAATTTTTTTAATTTCTTATTCTTAACTTTTAGTTAGTTTATTTTTTTATTTTTAAGTTTTTTTAATTATAAGAACATGGAAAACTAATTAAAAACATATAAAAATTGGTTAACTTAAAAAATAAATTTACTATTCATCATCTTTAACCTTTGATTTCTAAGTTTTAATTTATTTTTTTAGAGTTTAATTTAATTAAAATGAGTTTTAATCTCTTCTAAATGATTTTTAAGGATTTTTGGTAAATTTTTCTAAGTGTTTTCATGTATTATATAAATTGTTTTTTTGGCCAAAATAGTGTTTTTCCTGTTCCTACATATATTTTTGTTTTTTTAGGCCCTTTAGTGACGCTCAATTTTTCTCATACCTAAAGGTTTGTTTTAGGCACCACTTGGTCATCTTGTGGCTGGCAGTTGACTTTTAACAATCGAACTTTATAGTGACACTTAAAAGCTCCTGTCACTAAAGGTTTTCCTCATATTCTTTCGCCCCTTCCGGTCGCTTCACAATGGATAGGGAATCAACCCAATTCGCCAAGTCTCAAACCTCAAGAAAGCATGAGACAACATCTTAAGGTACCTTTATTCCATTATTGATGATCAACCTACGAGGGCATATGTTGGGCCCTATAAGGTAGGTATCATAGAGTCACCACCTAATAAAATATTAAGAAATGAGTTCTAACCTTATAAGGCAAAAATCGGAGATAAGTTTGGGACCTCCCTTTTATCCATACCTTTAGTTAGTCTTATATAAATGGGTTTTAATGATTAATTATTTTTTCTCTTTTGTCACACGAGTTGTCATGCTAGAAAAATAAGGCACATTCAAACATGTTAGAAAGCTATAAAGTATGTATATAAAAGTAGTAAAGACATGGCATAGAAAGTTGTAAAGGCATGGCATGGAAAATAACAAAGTCATTGTATAAAAAGAAGTACATTTATGACAAATAAATAAATTATACATAAAACAACTAGTTTATTTACCATGTTCATCATGATGGAAAGGTTGGTCCCTACATGCCTATCTATAAAAAGGCAGAGTTATGAGTGTATTTTGGATAGAAAATAAAGACATTGAATCCCTTGCAGCTTTTGAAAAAGAATCGTGTTTGTTGATTTTAAAGTAAAAGAATTATTTATGTTTATAAAGAAAATTTTTTACTTTTTACATGTTATTTTTGGATGAAAAATAGGACATTGGTCTCTTTTTTAGAAAAATCTTATTCAAACCTGCATAAAATCATTTGGTGAGTTTTTGGGTTAACATTCAAAAAATCATTTATTATTACAAATCAATTGCAAAATAAAATGAAAAGACAAAGTTAAATACAAATATATAAATATCCATGACTTATTCACCATGGCCTTCAAATGCTCCCCCCTTCTCGCCTCAGGGGTGTGTGTGTAATGGGTAAAAAGATATAACAGTTAGTTATAAAAATTTTGTGTGTGTGTGTGTGTGTGTGTGTGTGTGTATAAATGCAGAAACAAACAAATATATAATATAATATAATATAATATAATATAATATAATATAATATATATAATATAATATAATATAATATAATATAATATAATATAATATAATATAATATAATATAATATAATATAATATAATATAATATAATATAATATAATATAATATAATATAATATAATATAATATAAATGTAAATAAATAAATGAAAAGGTGTGAATAAATAATTATACACGTATATATATACACGGTCTATAGGCTGGGATAAGGTTGAAACACTCAAAATTGTCCTAAGTTTTTGAAACCAATTTTCTCATTTTGCTTACTTTGAAAGAAATAAAGGGAAGGAGCCTAAAAAAAATAATTTTGAAAACGTTAAAAACCCAAGAAGAGCCATATATTTATATTCCTTATCTTTTATCAGAAAAATAATTTTATCATTAGGTAACCCTAGTTAAAAGCCACCTCAAAAAACCAATGTTTACATTTGCCACCAACTTTAAGGAAACTAGTACACTAGTGTCTAGATTAACCAAAGTTTAGAATAAAGAGTTAGAGACATGTACCTGAGGTGTCTTTCTCCTTAGCTATGAAGATTTGGTGATGAGGTGATCGTGCTAGCTTGCTAACAAAAATCGCACCATGCAATGTTCACTTTTTCCATGAGCTCGTGGCCTGGTTACCTATTAAAATGATTTTATTTCCTCTTAAGATGACTTTGAATGCCTTAGGAAAAAGAATTAACAATGCTCGTTAAGAGATTGGGAATGCCTTGAAAAAGGTCTTAACAATGTTGTTAAGAGACTATGAATGCCTTAAAAAAGGTCTTAACAATGCTCGTTAAGGGACTGGGAATGCTTATTAAGAGACTGGAAATACCTTCAAAAAGGTCTTAATAATGCTCGTTAAGAGATTAGGAATGCCTGTTAAGAGATTAGGAATGCTCATTAAGAGATTGAAAATGCCTTGACAAAGGTCTTAATAATGCTCATTAAGAGATTGGGAATGGCTTAAAAAATGTTTTAATAATGCTCATTAAGAGACTAGGAATGCTCATTAAGAGATTGGGAATGCCTTAAAAAAGGTCTCAGCAATGCTCGTTAAGAGACTAGGAATGCCTCTTAAAGAAAACTTTGTTTTTATGTATTTATGTTTGTTTGTTTGCTGTTGTGTTTGTTTCTCCATTTTTTTAGGTATGTGAATTTACACTTTAGGTGTATTTTGCATTTTTATAATTTGGGTAGATTTTGAATATGTACAATTTGGGATGTATATTGACTTTGTACATTTTTGAGTGTGTACTGAATTTTTACAACTTATGGTGTATATTGAATTCGCACAATTTTGAGTGTGTGTTATATTTTACAATTTAAATGTGTTTTAAGGCCTTGAATCTTTTAGGTGTTGGGTATTTGTAGAATTTGTGCTCTTTGTACATTTGTGTTTTTTTTGTATTTAAAGGAGTTTTGTACATTTAAATTTTTGTACATTTGAAGAATTTGAGTTTTTGTACATTTGAATTTTTGTATATTTGAGGAATCTTGTGTTTATGTACATTTATTGTGTAGTATATTTAAGTATACATTTTAGTAAAAAAAAGTCTTACTTGATTGCCTCCAGCTATGATGCGTGCCAAACCCCATAGGCATTTGGCTTGCTCTTGAAAACCTGCTTTTAGGGCTCGAGACCAGATCAAGGTTCATTTAACTCTTGAAGGTCAGTCGCTTCACAATGGATAGAGACTCGACCCAATCCGTGATGCTTCGAGCCTCAAAAAGGCATGAGATAGTGTCTCGGGTTATCCACATTCATTTACTGGCCATCAACCTACGAAGGCATCTGCTGGGCACTACAAGGCAGGTATCATAGAGTTGCCACCCAATAAAATATTGGAAAATGAGTTCTAACCTTATGAAGCCAAAACCAGAGATAGTTTGAACTTCGCTCCTATTTATACCTTTAGTTAATGTTATATAGATGAGTTTTCATGATTAACATATTTTATCTCCTTTCTCAAATGGATTATTAAGCTAGAAAAGATAAGGGTGCACTCAAACATGTTGGAAATAAAACATATATATCAAAAGCTATAAAAGCATGGAACTGAAAGCATTAAAGAATATATGTAAAAATACAATCATACATGAATCGAGGAATTAATTTATGATATCTAATTTGATAAGGACGTTAGTCCTCGCATGCATATTTACAAAAAAGGTAGTATTTTGGCTATATTTTGGATAAAAAAATGGGATAATTGATCACTTGCAGCTTTGAAAAAAGCAATTGCGTTAGTCAATTTTAAATAAGAAATATTTTGTATTTATAAAAAAATTCTTAATTT
>CM075816.1:40330351-40370351 GCA_037975025.1 Excoecaria agallocha
CATCTCTCCAGATGCAATAATAAAAACAACCGACAGGATTCCTAACATTGCATTACATGTAGCCTAAAGCAGGGGATCCAACAAGAGAGTTTCTCGATAATCTGTCTAGACAAATGAGATTTTAATTTGATGATCTTAGACAAATTAGATTTTAATTTGATGATCTTTGGAGTTACTTTTTCGATTTCTATTTCAAAGAATCCTCAGGGAAAGCATCTATTGTCTCGAAATTTACCACTCAACCAGCAAAGAATAGATGTCACACCCAATAAAATGTCTAGATATATTTTTATGCTTAATTCCACAAGAAATAAGATTTTTGGTAAAGAATATAAATAATTACCTTCTCTACTATGAACATGAGCCGGAGTAGATACAGTGCTGGTATTAGAAACTCTTCTGTCCACAAGAAGCTGCAGAAACTCATCTCAGTAAGATTACAACTTTTCATTAAGATGAAGCTATAAAAAGTACAAGCAAATTTATTCATCTTACCACAGTAAATTAAAGATTTAAGTTACACCCCAGATGAACCCCACCCTTAAAGTACACAAGAAATCCCCAAAATCAGAAAATTCCCCTAAATCATAAAAATACCCACTGGAATAGTATGTTCAATTCGATTGCTCCATATTGGGCAGCTCACCACAGAGAAGCCTAAGGACATATTTATTCTATTCCAATTCCTTCAGATTCAGACAAAGAAAACAACAGAATATTTTGCAGGAAAAAACCTCAAACATATTCCTGATAATAACAGAAAATAACTTGAACTACAAAGAAATTTAAAAGCAAAGGTGAAAAAGCTTCAGTCTGCTGAATGGACCAAGCAACGGATATTAAAAAGGGGATTCCAGGCTACAATTGAAATATTATATACAGAAAAAAAAAGAAAAAAAAAAAAAGAAAAGCAGATGACCATAGGAACAGAAAGGAGAAATAGACACAAGGACCTCAAGGCCCACGCAGACTGGCAGTTGTGTTTTGGTCACTTGCTTATCAGTAGAATGATCTTTACTGGCATACACAGAGTACCCAGCACATGCATAGTAAAAATCTACAAGACTCTGCCCTTCTTTAGAAGCTTCAGCCTCAGATTGCCCAACAATGTAATGGGGAACTGGCCATCAAAATAAGGTATCAGTATATCACAGCAGATATTTGATCAAAACCTTATATTCGATCAAAACCTTCAAAAGTATAAAGAAAATAAGAAGTTAACTATCAATGCCTAACAAACATTCCAAAATTTGATAGTATTTTCCAAAATGTAAATGAAGTTAGAAAAATGAGTTTCCACGATAAGACCATGCTGCACATACAGCACAAGCACACAATAACAGCCTTAATTTCATCCTCAACTATAGATATTATGAACCATATGTGGCTTATATTCAATTGGAATTATTTTGCAGGTATCATCTTCAACTATAGATATGATGAACTATGCATGCATATATTCAATCAGAATTATTTTACAGTTATTTAGCACATCATCGAACTCACATGCATTATTATCTGCTCAAATTTTTCTAAACAACCAACAGTATGAAGAATAAGTTTAATGGCAAACCGACAGCAAAACAGCTATAAGGACAACTTATCTAACACAAGTCCGAGTTATGATCGTGTGGTGGGATACTAAAGCCGTTAGAAGGGCTGCGGACATCTTTTCTATAAGCTTCCAACAGTCACTTATGAGTGCACTTGTACACAAGATTTTAGATGTAAAGAATTCCAGACCATTACCTTGCAAAGTGTCAGGCAGTCTAATGAGGACTTGCCAGTCGCACCTACAAGGTACCAGGCTATTCCTATTTAATGAAGGTCACTAGACCAATAGCAAGTAATGTAGAATGCAACAAAACGAAACTGGAGAACAAGTTAATAAGAACAAGAAAAACAGCTTATCATTAAGAGAAGAAAAAGATTAGTTATCCAAAGATTGAAAGAAATTAGTGCATAGAAATGATGAAAGTTCCATATCCCAAATCAAATTGATGAATTCTAAAAATCCAAGATGAAAGGAGTGAACTCTAAAAAGATACCAAGAAGACCTCTGCTGAAAATTAGAGGTTCAAAATTATATAAAGCCAAAATCTTAGTAGCATCAAGAAATGAAATGAAGTTCATAAATTTAGGCAATAGTATAAAAATCTGAAATCAAGCAATTAGTTATGAAATTAAGCAATCAGGACATAGCAAGCAATCGTGATTGAGGATTTCATTTGATTTCTCATTCGTGACTTTTCAACAAATGGGGAGAAAAAGAGACCTTTTTGAAGGGTACGAGGGACGCCGATGCAGCGAGGATTGTTGGCGTTGGATTTCAGAGTGGAAGAATAATAAAGGTATCCCTTGCAAGATTTTCCTTTGGAACCTCCGCCGCCACCGCCGAGCCTTGTCTCAGTTTGATTTTGGTTTTGATTGCCTTTCTTGTCTGTCCCTCCTCCTCCAACTTCTTTACTGCTATCCATGCCCGCTTTGCTTTGGTTTCTCTGTTGCTCTTTCCGTTTGTAAGAGAGGAATATGCAAAGAGTTGTATAACGCAAAATGACGTCGTTTAGGCCTCCACTGGTCTACCCTCGCACACAAAATGGGTTCTCCTCTAGCCCTCACACAATTAAGTCGCTATAAATAGAGATGATCACGGTACGGAAAATTCCTGTCCCCAATGAAAAATTATCCCGAATGGAGTAGAGAATTCTTGAAAAATTCTCCTATGGGGATGGGAACGGAGAAAAAATATTTTTCGATTTAGAATTCGGGACGGGAATAAGGATTGTGGTTCCCGTCCCGAAATTTAATTACTAAATTTAATTATATTTATATAATTTAGTTTTAAATTATATTTAATTTTACTTTTATCAATTGTTAAAATTTATATTACTTTGTTTTATAATTGAATTTATATTTTTAATTATTAAATATTATATTTCAATTATAATTAATTATTAAATATTATATTTTAGTTATAATTAATTTTTTTAAGAAAATAAAAATATTTTTTATTCAGAGACAGAAATAGGAAAAATTTTTCTCCCGAAATACTATCGATCCCCGCCTCGCGTACCCTTATGCGAGGCAGTAGCCTCCCTGCCCTGCGATCATCCCTAGCCACAAGCATGAACCATAACTGCTGATTGGCTGCCATTCCAGAAGGACATAACGTTGGGGTGGTACACGGTCGTATACATGGAGGGCACATTTAGCTCATTGTATTGTATTGTATTAAGCAGTATACTATTAACTTATATAGTATTTGATACAAAATTATATTAGCCTGTAACATTTTATACTATATTTGTTGCATAATATCGTAATGTATTAATTTTTAAAAATTTGAAAATAGATACAATTAAATTATTTTAATTGTAACTAATTTAGATAAAAAATTATAATTATAAAATATAATTTTTAATACATACATCAATTTTTTATTAAAAAATAAAAAAATGAGAAATAACTATATATTATTAGAAAGACCGACATTTTTAAAAGCAAAATTAGATAAAAAAATTGAAAAAATCTAAACAACGAATTTGACTAAGTACTTGAGCAAAAAAATGAAAGTATTTATCAATTATAATATAATTTTTGTATAATAACTATTAAGTTATACATATATTATTAGTTTGAAGATTTGGTTGTGGTGTGGTGGCGGCAATGATGATAGTGGTGGCAATGGTGCTGGGGGTAGTGTCTGTGGCAGCAATAGGGTGGTGGCGGTGGTGTGGGGGCGGGGGGTTGACGGTAGTGACGGTGGCAATAATAATGACAGCAATGGTGGTAGTAGTGGCAGCAAAGGTGGCGGCGGCGATGATAATGATGGCGACAATGGTGGTGGTGGTGGTAGTTATATGGTAGTAGGGGTGGTGGGGGGACAACGATAATGATGGCAGCAATAATGGTGGCAGGTCAAAGGCTGTCATATCCCGACAGGCCTAACCCGATCTGTATGAGTTGTTTAGAATACATAATGGCTAAAACCCTTATGTTTGCGCTTTCAAAGGGCTACTGGTAAAAGAGTTATGCTAGCTACACATCTAGAAAGAGAATTTGTATGTCACAGGGAACACCAATCTCTAATATGTCAATCCATGTAAGGATTAGTTAGGTACAGTAGCGGATCCCAAGTTTGTATATGCTTACATTATTCTAAAATCACTAAGGTGTATGTAGAGTGATAAAAAAGGCTTGTTTTAGATGTGGGCATATAGATCACTTTGTTGAGAATTGCCCAAAACAACAAAAGAAAAGTAGTACATCACTAATGGGTGAAAAGAAGTTTAATGTTTCAAATGTACCTTAAAAAGAAGAGGTAAACCATAGTGAAAGGGACAGATCTATAAATTTAGCCATATTGGTGCAAACCAATAGGACTAAAGTTCTAATGAAGCAAGATGTCATCAAGGAAGTTTCTGGTATTTATCTTATGTTCTTTTGATATCTATTTATATGTATTGATAGATTATGATGATGGAAATGCATGTATGTATTGTTAGAATATTAGATAAGATGAAAGTTTTTTAGGATAGCCTGCATGTATGATAGATTAAACTCCCTACTCATATTGGTATGGGTGTAAGGGTAGCATACTTAGTAGCACCTTAGATCCAGATCGAATAATATACAATATGTATATATGACTAATGTTTGGGATTATAGCATAAGTGAGTGAATACAGTATATAGAGATTATATCAATACGGTATATGAGAAAGAGTTTATGTATATTTGATAGGATTTTTCCATATTTGAAGTTGATATAAGGATAAGTTTATATTGATTATGGCGCTCTATATACTTGTCAGTGATTCCTTAATAAGTGTTGGCAGTTGACTAAACATTTCATAGTATGGAATGGGGCAAAACATATAGATTACATAAGAATACGGATTTGCATTCTATTGATACATAAAATCATCATTATCTCATAGCATAGCATTAAACATCATTTGACAAGACATGAATAGCATCATATCATATGTATAGGCCCTAATTGAAAAGGAAACTGACATGATGTACATTGAGCGTAGTAATGATTTGATAGCAAAAGAAGGATTATTGTCATAAAGAAATAAAGTTAGATAGAACTTAAGTGTGATAAAAGAAAGAAATGTAAGTGTGATAGAACAAAAGAAGGTGGGAGAGATAGGGAGGGATAAAGATTGATTATGATAAATATAGAGTTATAGGAATTCTAGCAATGAATATGAATAATTGTGTAAATGATCGCTTTTATTTTTTTTTTGTTTGGTTATCAAGTTGCGCATCATGGTGATAATTGCAAAGAAAACAAGCATACAAACACCATAATGAAAACAGGCATATAAACACCATAAAGAAAACACTATCCATACATCATATAACTAAAGTAAAGTACCAAACCCATAAATGTAAATACAACTGAAAATAAACAACAGTTTAGACTATCAGTAAGGAAATGTAAATGTGTCTCCTTAAAAATCATCTCCACCATCTAAATCCTGAGGGGCCTAGAGGTTTAGCTGAAGGACCTGGTGGTAGCTGAGAAGGCCAAAAAGGACATGGCTTAGTGGTTGGCAGTAGCAGCTGAGGCACCTCAATCTTAAAACGCATCGCTTGAGTTAAGGGAGTCAGGATCTGGCCCACAAGCCCTGTAAGGTGAACTACATTATCATGTGCCTATCTGAAAGCTATCTCTTGTCGATGTACTGCCATCTTTATCCAAGCAAGATGCGTAGTGTGGTGCTCCTTACCCCCTCTCATGCTCTCTCTGATACCAAAAGCCTCTGTCTCTACTCTCTACATTATTTGCCTTACAGCGATCGCTGATGGGCCTACTATTAGAAAATTTCGATAAAAAAGATGGCTAGATGCAATAATCATCTCCTAGACCGTATGCATATATCATCCTAAAACCCCAATAATGGCCTCTAAGTGAGTCAATCTACCCTATAAATCTATAGCAGTAGGTGCAGTGGAAATCGGAGTACGTGGTAAAGGGCCTCGGGAAGTTGATGCACCGGGTACGCCATGTGAATGGAATCTATAGGCCTCATATGGTGCCAAATTCTATAATCTACCAGAACCTTGTGATGGTGTAGGCTTTGGTCATATGCTCCTCTAGAGTGACTCAGGCTGAATCTCATATCATAGATCTGGGTCCTTATCAAGTGGGTCTGGGAAAAAGGAGAATGATCTCTAACTACCCTATCCTTTGTCTGTCCTTATCGGACTCTGCAACGGGTCGTTGTTTGTGAATCCTCAAATCGCCATCTGCTTCTTCCACTAAGAGCAATATGCACCCTGTAGGTGTACGTCTGACCATTCACATGTCTAATGTCATCTTGAAACTCATGACCACATTACCCTCGGCCTGTGGTCCCATCTCTAACTCAGGAACCCCAAATACTAGTAGCAGTCAAGTAACTATCTCGCCAATGACCATCGATGTACTTAATGATTGGGCTATCCTACTAATATTTTGTAGGATGTCATGACTGATGTTAAGGTATTATCTTATGGTCATGGCCCACAAGCTCCAAATATCCACAATGTTAAGGGTCCTCGAACTGCCTGATTGTCCCATATAAGAGCATGATAAAACCCCTTATAGGTATCTTAAAATCTACGAAGATCGTATAGTGGCCTTCACTATAGAAGGTTCATAGGGACTGTTTGGTTTGACAATGGCAGGCCACTGATCCGGTTTAGTAGTTGTCTTGTGATGGCGACGCCCTCGCCCATAGGTAATTGGAAAATATCAGCTACTTGCATTTCTGAAGCTCCGAGGACATAGCACCCAGCATCAAACATGCTGCCGCTTCATTATCCTTCATGTATTTTCGATAAGTGCCTTTGATCTCATCAATGGCATCTTCTGATGAAAGTGGTGGTGGATATTTATCCAAGACATAATGGATCTTTTCAGCTCTAAGAACAATTTTCACTTGCCTTATCCAGTCAGAATAGTTGATGCCAACCAGCTTGTTATCCAAGATTGATCGTATATTAATGTTTGATGTGCTCATGATGATGACCTAGATGTGAAAAGAAAACTTATGAGAGTATGTTCATATATATGTATGCATTAATAAGGTCTTTAATTAATCCATTTACTCCCACTGTTTTATTGCGAATTAATAGCCCTCACTATATAATCTGAGAAAACTCGATGGTTTTCCTAGTGGGCCAATATCCAATCCTTGATATGTAATTTGACCTTGATTGTGGTCAACAAGCCAAACTCCATACCCTTGAAAGGTAGGTATCTCTATATCAATTGTGTCTCTACACAACAATTGGATCATTAGGTTATCAACTATTGATGCACGCATATCGTATATGCATTCCCTAATCTTGCCTCTAGAACCATTAGCCTTGACTGTGGTCAACAAGATAATGGGCTAGCTAAGATGACACATTTAATTAGATTTGAACATATTCGATATAATGTGAAATGTGAGCTTGACTGTGGTCAACAACCCACACTATAAAGAACTCTGATTCTCCTCAAATTAATGGAAGGCTTATATACCTTAGCATTTGTTTGAGGGTTATAGTTAATTAAGTCTCATCATACATGGTTGGCATACATTGGCGTGCATCCTATATCTATCACATAAATATAAGCGTACAAATATGGTATAGTTATGAACTTTACTACATTGATTTCCCCGAGCCAAGAGGGAAATCAAGAGGTCACACCTAGGTAGTATGCATGATTCAAACAAGAAAAATAATTACATTATCTTCAAGCTTGTTGGATCTCCATTTGGCCCATCTTACTCCTTGATAGTGGTCTCCATCTCTATTTCTAATTTTAATCTAAGTAATCTAATTACATATTACAATTTGAAAAGAAATACAAACCAAAACCAAGTGGCTGGGACATGAAAGTCCTCGTTGGGAAAAAACATGCATAATGCTCAACACATTAGGCCTTGTCCATAACTATCCATCATGCCAATCATACACCCTTATATGCATTTCTAATGCATAAAGTAATGGATTACTAACTTTGTTTGAACTCTTGAAACATACTTTTGAGTTATTTTAATAATGTGATCAAATTAGGAAACATTTTCCATTTTGGAAACTTTCATTTTAGGAAACCTTTTTGCATGCATGTGTTCTTGCCTTAATAATCAATCCAATTAATTATTAATTAATTATTTCATTAATTAATAATATTAAATAATTAAAAGAATCAATTTTGGGCTTAAGATAAAGGGTAGGCCAAAACCCACCAAATAAAACCCTAAATGTGTTCACACACAAACTAGTCTTGTGTCTATTAGACCATTTGGGCCTTTTGGAATGAGCCAAGCCCACTCCAGCCCTTAAAACCCATTAATAAACTTAATTATTGTTTATAATATTTAATTTAAATCAGCTCCTTGGGCCCACCAAGTCATTCACTAATTTAAACCAAGTCCGTAAACATAATTAAGCCCATTAAGTGGTTTTAATGAATTAAAATTAATCCAATAAATTTAAGGCCCATTTTAATTAATCCAATTAATTAAAAACACTAAACAAGAACACACCAAGAACATATCAAGAACACATGAAGAACACCAATTTATCGATTTTTTCGACTAAACTAGTTTTCATGCAAAATTTGTTCGATTTTAATTTCGTTTGATCCTATGGCTTAATATCACATATTAAACACATAAATTATCATTTAAATGATCTTATAATGGATCTATAAAAAATTATTTTAGAACAGCCCCTAAAATTAAAAGATGTTCATGCAAAACATAAAATCCTTTTCTCAAAAGAATTATTTTTGTTTCCGTTATATATATTTGATCACACATACAACCAGAAATCAATATTTCTCATTCATGAACAATAAAATCTAATATTTTAAAGTTCATGAAATAATAACTCAAAAATAAAACTTATTCCGCATAAAATAAATAATTGTATATTTATGGCAAAACTGATGCTCTAATACCATGTTGGAATTTTATCATCTAAATGCATCTCATACATAAGCGGAATTTAAAATTTTTAACCAATATATATGATCTTGCCATGAATTTAAACTATGCATATTAATGAGAATAAGAAAAATCACCTTTGATTTTTGTTGTACAGTTGATTTTCCTTGGCACCGGATTGTCATAAACCATAGTGTCCAAAATCTAACACCTCCAATGAGTAATTCACACTAGAGAATGATAGAATGAACCAAAAATTGGGAGAGAACAAGGGGCAAGCCAAAAATCCCTTGAGATAGCAAAGGGAATTGGCGGCTAGGGTTGTAGGAGGAGAGAAAAACTATTTCTCTTAATTGTTCACTTAATCCTAATTTCCACATCACTTGAATTTTAATAGTTAGGTTAAAAATCCAAATTTATAATGGGATTGGGCTCTTTAAAATTGCTGGAGAATTATTAATTGGGCTTTTGGAATTATTTATAATTATTTGGGCTCAATTAAATCCAATTTAAGCCCTTTCTCAAAAGACTATGCACAAAACCCACAAACTAGGCCCTTTGTACATATACTTGGATTTAGTTACCCAAATGAATTCCAAATCCAACCAAATTAAATATTTTTGCTCCACAACACTTATGTAATATATTTAATTTAATTTGGTCTAAGAAATAGGCCTCTAAAGCCTTCTATTTGGAGTTGGCGTGTGACCCTTCTTCTAGAGGGCTTCTGTGCCAACTTTATTTCTCTGGCCCTTTATAATTCTTTCAATGGACCTATTAATTATTATATTAACCCTATAACACTTATAGTTCAATAATAATCAATTAAAAAATACATTATTTCATTTAGGTCCAATTTTATAGAACATTTCTCAAAAGTTCCGCGAACAATTTTACTTGATCATAATTAATTAAACTCTTTAATTAATTATTATCTTATTCACTTCTCTATCCCCATAATAATATAAAATAATATTAACCTTATCATTTTACCATTTTATCCTTTTTCTCTATATGTGTGTGACCTATTGGGTTCCTGTCCATGTTGGCAGTACAATGTGTAATTGTGAGTTCTATTCAAAACTCACATGATTTAAACTCCTTTAAATCATTTTATCAATCCCTGTTGATATTCTTGATACATCATTATACAAGTCATGATTGGCCTCTAGCTAGGCATCATGACTACCCAAATGTCAGGAAAGTCAAGTGGTTTGACTATACCCATCCATAGAAACAGTTACCGTGCAATTACTCCTTTCACCACTCTTATCTCAATTAGATTTCGAGTATGGATTTCTGTCAACTCATATAAATCTAATTATGTATGTTCTATTAATTTAACCATTGTTCCTAAAATGCCCTCCTTGGATCTTTATCCATCTTGGCATATTACTCTGGCCAAAGATTCTCTGAACAAGGCAATTATAAAATCATGCTAGATAACTTCCCTTATTAAATCTGGGATGGTGAATCCTTTGTCAATCACTCAACTATCTTCAAGTAGGTCATGATATACCCATTCTCTTAACTATATTCACTCCCAGTTGGAAGTAATTAGTTATGGAGTCAAAATATACCACTTGCTACTTAAGATAACTTTAGTGATCTCAAGTCTAAGGATATTTGCACAACTGCTATGAATAGATTTTTCACTGACATAGATTTAATATCCATATGAGGATTCTCTTTACAGGTCTCCAATGAACTTGTTCTTCTAACAAGCATCCACATGTTAGCTTTGATTATCTTCTATATTCACAGTTATGAGAACCACTGCTTGAACCATTCAAGAACCATAACATGTGCTAGTCTGTCTGAATTAACAAGTCCTATCTTGTTAATTCTATGACTAGGGATATTTAGATATTAACACATTTGCATGCAATAGACATCTCATATCATGAACACTTTTATGATTGCCTTTGCACTGTGCTTATAATATCTATGACTTTATTTATTAATTTAAGATTTACAAACTCATGTATTTAAACATAGCATTAATAAATGAATGATGCCTTTTATTAAGAATATAAAATCATACATTTGAAATTCATCCCTTTTACATGGGCTCTAGGGCATATTCTCTAACAGAGCCTACAAGCTATCAAGGAGTTTTAAATAGTTCAGAATGTGATTTATGGCTTAAGGCTATGCAGTCTGAAATGGACTCCATGTATGAGAATAAAGTATGGACTTTAACTCTACCACCTGAAGGGATAAAACCCATAGGGTGCAAATAGGTCTTCAAAAAGAAAACCGACATGGAAGGTAATATAATTACCTATAAAGCTTGCTTAGTAGCAAAGGGGTATCTGTTGGAATTTAACGGTTACATGTATCACATACATGAGCGGAATTTTAAAATTTTTTTAACCATTAGATCTGATCTTGCCATGAATACGCAATATAACTATATGAGAATAAGAAAAATCACCTTTGATTTTTGTTGAACAGTTGATTTTACTTCGCACCGGGTTGTCGCAAACCACAGTGTCCAAAATCGAACACCTCCAATGAGTAATCCACACTAGAGAGGGGTAAATTGAACCAAAAAATTGGTGTTTAACTAGGACTAGCCGAAATTCCCAAGAGCTAGCTTAGGAGTTTGCGCAAAAGGGAGAGAGAGATTAGAGAAAAAGACTTTTTTTTGTTTTAATCACTTAACCCTAATTCTCATTAGTTGGCCTTTTATAGTTAGGTTAAAATTCCAACTCCTTAATGAGATTGGGCTCTTTAAAATTGTTGGAGAATTATTAATTGGGCCTCTGGAATTAGTTATAATCATTTGGCCTTAATTAAATCCAATATAATCCTTTTCATAAAAGTCTACGCATAAAATCCACAAATTAGGCTCTTTGTGCATCTAATTGAATTTAAATACCCAAATGGATTCCAAATCTAACCAAATTAAATATGTGAGTTCCATAACACTTATGTAACATATATAAATTAATTGGGTCCAAGAAAAAGCCCTCTAAGTCCTTCTGTATGGAGTTGGCGTGTGGCCCTCTTCTGGAGGGCTTCCTCCAACTTCTTCATTCCTTTGCCCTTTATAATTTCTCCAATAGACCTATTAATTATTATATCAGTCCTATAATACTTATAGTAGTCTTATAACACTTATAAGATAATAATAATTAATCATAAAATACATTATTTCAATTAGGTCCAATTTTGCAAAACATCTCTCAAAAGTTCCGCGGACAATTTTATTTGATCATAATTAATTAAATTCTTTAATTAATTATTATCTTATTCACTTCTCTACCTTCATAATAATATCAAATATTATTATCCTTGTTATTTTACAATTTTACCCTTTTCCCTATATGTGTGTGACCTATTGGGTTCCTATCCATGTTGGCAGTATAATATGTAATTGTGAGTTCTATTCAAAACTCACATGATTTAAACTCCTTTAAATCATTTTATCAATCTGTATTGATATTTTGATACATCATTATACAAGTCATGATTGGCCTCTAGCTAGGCATCATGACTACCCAAATGTCAGGAAAGTCATGTGGTTTGACTGTACCCTTCCATAGAAACAGTTACCGTACAATTACTCCGTTCACCACTCTTATCTCAATTAGATTCTGAGTATGGATTTCTATCAACTCATATAAATCTAATTATGTATGTTCTATTAATTTAACCATTGTTCCTAAAATGCCCTTCATGGATCTCCATCCATCTCGGCATATTACTCTGGCTAGAGATTCTCTGAACAAGGCAATTATAGAATCATGCGAGATAACTTCCCTTGTTAAATATGGGATGGTGAATCCTTTGTTAATCACTCAACTATCTTCAAGTAGGTCATGATGTACCCAATCTCCTAACTATGTTCACTCCCAGTTGGAAGTAATCAGTTATGGAGTCAAAGTATACCACTTGCTACTTAAGATAACTTTGGTAATCTCAAGTCTAAGGATACTTGCACAACCGCTATGAAGAGATTCCTCACTGACATAGATTTAATATCCATGTGAGGATTCTCTATACAGGTCTCCAATGAACTTGTTCTTCTAACAAGCATCCATATGTTAGCTTTGATTATCTTCCATAATCACAGTTATGAGAACCACTACTTGAACCATTCAAGAAGCATAACATGTGCTAGTCTGTCTGAATTAACAATGTCCTATCTTGTTAATTCTATGACTAGGGATATTTAAATATTAAGACATTTGCATGCAATAGACATCCCACATCATGAACACCTTCATGATTGCCTTTGCACTGTGTTTATAATATCTAGAACTTCATTTATTAATTTAAGATTTACAAACTCATGTACTCGAACATAGCATTAATAAATGAATGATGCCTTTTATTTTGAATATAAATTTCATACATATGAAAAACATCCCTATTACATGGGCTTTAGGGCATACTCTCTAACAGTATCGTTAAAAAAAGGTATTGACTATGATGAAACTTTTTCTCCTGTAGCGATGCTTAAGTCTATAAGAATACTTTTAGCTATTACTGCTCATTATGATTATGAGATTTTGCAAATGGATGTGAAGACAGCTTTCCTAAATGGAAATCTATTTGAGGATGTGTATATGACATAACCAGAAGGGTTCACATCTGGAAATGGCAAAAAGGTATGGAAGCTTCAAAGATCCATTTATGGATTGAAGCAACCCTCTAGGAGCTGGAACATACAATTCAATGAGACAATTAAAGAGTTTGGTTTCTCACAAAATGAAGATGAACCTTGTGTGTATAAAAGGGTCAGTGGGAGTGCAATTGTCTTCCTAGTTCTATATGCAGATGACATATTGATCATGCGAAACAACATTTCTCTTCTCCAATCTGTTAAAATATGGTTATCCAAGCAATTGTCCATGAAAGACCTTGGAGAAGCATCTTATATTTTGGGAATAAGGATCTATAGAGATAGATCCAATAGGTTGCTAGGTCTTGCTCAAAGTACATATATAGATAAAGTATTGAAGAGGTTTAATATGGATCTCTCTAAGAAAGGGTTTATACCCATGGTACATGGGAAATACCTTTCTAAGTCTATGTGTTCGCAGACACTAGAGGATAGAGAAAGCATGAATAGAATACCATATGCATCTATAATTGGTTCTATCATGTATGCTATGTTATGTACACGTCCAGATGTAGCATTTTCTTTGAGTGTCACAAGCAGATTCCAATCCAATTTTTGATATAATCACTGGGCAGCTGTTAAGAATATCCTTGAGTACTTAAGAAGGACTAAGGATATATTCTTTGTATATGGAGAGGGAAGTTTTGAAGTAAATGGGTATACTGATGCCAGCTTCTAATCTGACAAAGATGATTGTAAATCACAGTCTGGTTATGTGTTTATAATGAGAGGAGGAGCAGTTAGTTGGAAGAGTTCCAAACAAGAAACAACTGCTGATTCCACAACAAAAGCTGAGTATATTGCTACTTCAAAAGCAGCCAAAGAAGCAGTCTGGATCAAAAATTTCATATCTGAACTAGGAGTGGTCCCTAGCATTGTTGATTCGATTCCTTTATATTATGACAACGGAGCCATTGTGCAAGCAAAGGAACCACGGTCTCATCAGCGATCCAAGCATGTTCTCTGACGCTACCATCTCGTAAGGGAAATTGTAGCTAGAAATGATGTTAAAATAGAAAGGGTTCCCACAGATGATAATGTGGCGGATCCCCTCACTAAAGCACTTTTCTAGATTAAGCATGATCACTATATGAATAGCATGGGTCTAAGACATATGAGTGATTGGCTCTAGTGTATGTGGGAGATTTTATGAATTCATATTCTTAATAAAAGGCATCATCTCTCACTTATCTCTCATCTCTCTCTATAAGGACTCTCTTGCATATGGATGATTTAGAAGTTTTTAATGGAATCATCAAGGTATGAATTTAAAACTTTAATTTATCTCTTTTTCTTCTCCTTCTATCTTGTTGGATGGCTTTCCCAAGGAGAATGAATGTTGTAATTGATATATGGTGGTATGAAAACATGATTTGTAGAGGAGGAAGCTAAGAAGAAAAAGAATGGTAAAGAGGTCACTAAAGATTGTAGCTAGGTAGTGATTCGACCAAGGTATGGGAATGTATGTCTTATGGTAGTTTTTAATGTATTTCAAGATAGAAATTTTTGTAAAGATGTGGAATATGGCATGAGTTAATAAACCAAAAATAATGAAGTCAAATATTCAAGATAGGACTTGTAAAAAGAAGCAATGCATGTAAAGAATTGTTGAAATCAGCTTATGTAATATTAGAATATCTCGAGCTATAGACCTTCAATTGACTTGAATCCAGTTGGTACTTCTTCCTAAGATTTATACATAAACTCTTTTAAAGGAACCTATCTTTGATTCTGCATATAAGTGCCCCTAAATCAAACTTAAAGTTCATTTTGAGTTGCTGCCAGTTGTTATGATGATATCGCTATACTTTTGCTATAAATTTTTGTAGAGAAGTAAAAATCATTTGAGATAAAATTTTGGTTAAATTAAATTCATATGAGCATAAATTTAATGAAGGAATGTTTTCAAAATTCTGTACCCATTTTATACTGTGAATTTTCTAATTGATGATAAAAATTGAATGGAGTACAGAGAGCTATTGTTTAAAGAATAACAACAGATTTTAGTAATTTGACTGTATCTCTTGTTATAGAGATTAAAATTCTATGAATCCAATTTTTAGTTAAACTATACTTATATTTCTATAATTTATATGGAGAAATCTTGATTCGGTTTTATTTCTAAATATGTCAAAAAATGACTTGAATTCGAAACTATTGGTAACATTGATTCCGAAAATGGTCCTTAATTTTTTTTTGCAAAGTATTAAAATGTAAAAATGATAATTAGGTAATTCTAGTTGTTTTATAAAAATAGACTCTCATATCTACATTTTTTATGAAGAAAACAAAGTCTAATTATGCTTCTAAACTTGTATAAATTTAGGTTGAAAACTGGAATCATATGCTACCTGTCAAACAATCATCAGTAATTTCTAATTATCTTGAGTTATAGAAATGATATTGCAATAATTTTTAATATTTTTAAAACTAAAAACATATAGGATCGTGTTTGTAGATGATCATTTTGGCCAGAAATGGCTTTTGGTAGGTCAAAAATAGCTTTAAATGTAAGCTTAAAAATATGTCTTCTATTAAGGATTGTTGCAAGAATTTATTACTATTTTTGGTATGCATTTTTGGAATATTCTTATGCATTTAAATAAATTTAAGTATCTCTAGAACGTCATTTTGACTATATGTAGAAATGATCTTAAGTATTTTAAGCACATCTATAATGGAAAAGTAACACATTGAGAGAGATGAGTATATAAAATAATATCATATTGTAAGCATGACTACTTATTGGAGCATATTTATGATAAAGGTATGTTATTATTCACCTCATTAACATAACATAAGTATGCTTATATGCTATAGTTATATGACATATTTATAAGTTAAAATGTCAATGTATATTTGTATGACTACTAGGATATAAATGCATCATATATAGGTTGATTATATTGTTATATGAAGATAAGAATACATATGTATGTATTAAGGACTATGTGTCTTTTTGATAACTCATGAATATATGATGAAGCATGATTACATGGAAGTATGTTAATTATAAATAATCTAGTAAAGTACATGATTGCTTTGTTAAATGAGACTATGTATACAAGTATACACACTAGAGATTGCATAACTTGTCATTGATTACTTATATGAGCAAATTGAACAAATCATGCTATAAGTTGTCCATACATGCTTATGCACTAGAGATGGTATGTCATTTGCATGATTATATACATGTCTATATATATTTGTGTACATACTAGAGATTGTGATACATGAATAATAAAAGCATGTATATGTATCTTTTGATACCACATGATATTATATACATGTTTATATGTTAGTATACCAAATGTATAGTCATAAGGATATTACTTGATTGCAATAGTATGGCTATACATATGTGATCCCAAATGTTAGCATGTTGAAGTACATGATTATATGGAAGTATATTTGATTATAGATAATATGACAAAGTATATGATGGCATTTTTACGAGATGGTATATACAAGTATATACACTAAAGATTGTATAGATTTCCATTGATTACTTACTTGAGTGTAATCGTAATTAATTATATTCATATGTAATGCTTTCACAAGATTATAGTGTGATGAAAATATCACACAAAAAGGGATAGTAAAGCTTGTATGTACATATATGATCACAAAAGCATGCAGTTAAGCAAATATGATTATAAAGTATACCTCAAAGGTAATCATGTTATGAACATGTTTATACACATCGTTGATTAAAGAAACTCAATAGAGCATGATGTTATATATTGTCATAATATATATGTGAAATAGTTACATGATTTAATAGGATTACAAGTACAAAATAGTAATACTTAATTGTGCTCAAGATAATATGTTTATAGAAAAATTTATACATATACGTGTATATGATATCATGCTCATAGTTAAACATGAATATATATGTATGAACATCTACATGCATATGATGAGAAAAGATTAAAGTATAAAATAGCAATACCTAACAGTGCACATGATAACATGTTCACAAAAAGTTACACATGAGCATTTATATGATTACATTGTTCATAGTTACACAAGAGTACACATGTGCATATATGAATATGATTGAAGAAAGTAAAGATAAAGTAAAGAGATTATATTGCCTATGTTTATGTCTAGGTTGTGGATAGATAGGCAAGCCTAGAAGGGTAACTTGCAACTACTAGAGTGTAGATGTGATCCCATTTGGGTCCGCTTGAAAGCTAAAGTACAGTTGAACCTATTTTGTTCATAAAGTATGGTGCAACTCGACTTGTAATCCTATTACCTACCTTACAGTCAATATTAAAAAACTTGTTGACCGTGAGGTCTTCTTTTCTCGATTCTAGATTGAAGAAAGACTATGTGATGGTATGCACCAAAATACTTACTGACCGTAACATGATGAAATGATGCATTTTGACAAGAAGCCACTAGGTCACCATCAGTACCCAAATACCGCTGACTATGAGGTACCTGCAAAAACTGAGATAAAGCATAGAAACCCATTAAAAGTCCTCCAAAGTGTATAAAAGACAAGATTTACTAAGTTTGGATATAATTTATTAAAACCTAACAAAACAAGATAAAAGACACTTAAAACAAGATTGAAAAAGACTAAAAAGTAGACATTAAATTAGAGTTATCATTTCTCAAGCAATGAATTGCAATGTAAAATGTGGCCTTGCTTAACCTGCTCATTTTGGGTGGTAAACAGAAATCTCAACCATGGACATAGCCTATTGTGAATACTTTTGATCAAACCAAGTAGATGGTAGTTGTCGATTAAGTTCTTTGGGATCAATGTTAAATATCAAGTAAGACAAATCAGTAAAATAATGTTGCCATAGAAAATGGTTATGTTAGTGAGGGGTCATCTAGTATGTTGGCCAGAGTAGCCTCGAGACACTAGTGTAACAACTGCTGATAGAAGTTCCCGATGCTCAAGTCACTTCCCATAAGAAGTCTTATGCATAGTTTGAGATGCATGTTAGAGTTCTAAAGCTATAAAGGGAATTCTGAGTTACCACAAACCCTTCAGGCAGGGGGTATGACTTTTAAGTAAAAGTATGGGAGTATAAGCTTAGCGTGGCACAACATCTAATAGGATGACTACATCACAATCCATAAGGAAATGGATTTTCTTTTGCTAGAAGTGCAGCGGTAACAGATTACCTACCCTAAAAATAATAAGAAAACCTAGAAGGAAGGAAAAGCAAAAAAAAAAAAACTAAAGGGGATAACTAGAGGAAACTTGCCTAAAGACCAAGCGCTTTGAGAAAGACATGTGCTGGTCATCAACCAACTTACATTCAAGACAAGATCCCCTAACCACCTATGGCGTAGGCCATGCATTCATGCATTTCTGCATTTCATGCACACATTCTTACATTTTTGCATCTCATGCATACATTTTTCCATTTCTGCATTTCATGCATATATTCTATCATTCCTACATGCATTCTTACATTTCTTGCATTTTTTACACGCCATCTTTTTTAACATGAGTGTTATGATGCATATAACTCCCTGCATGTGTTTTCAAACACACGTATTCTCTTTTGCATGCATTTTGCAAATATTTCATATGCAATTTTCTATATGTGTTAGCACACATAATCATTTTTCATACATGATTCTCTACACATTCTACACATAACCTGTCATATGTGTATAATTTCTTACATGTGTCTTTAGTATAATTTTTATGCATATTGCTTTACACATAATTCCTTATACACATATAACTTTTTGTATATATCATTGTACATAATTTTATAAGTAAAAAGAATGTAGGCTCCACTATCCTTGCCTTAATAATTCTCCCAAGCCTTTATGCAATGCACTAATTGCAAAGCATGGAGACTATAGGATTTCTCGTGTCAATATAATGACCGTCACAACACCATTCTTTTTCCAATTTCAATGAGTATTCCTAGCTTAATTTATATGTCAAATATTCTGACATAGTGTTCTTTTAATTTCAAATCCAAAGATCATCACCTCTCTGGTGCATTTAAGATTACCGTGAGATTGTCTTTTTCTAATTTTAGGGAGTATTTTTAGCTTAATTTGTCTTGCTAAGTTATACCTAAGGTTTTGACATAGCTTTCTTTTAATTATAGGATTTAAGGATCACTACCTCTTTGATGCATTCAAAATGACTGCTGCAGCATTATCCTTTATCCAATTTCAATTTCAAAAACCATTATCTCCTTAATGCATTCAGGATGACCCCTAGTGTTGTCCTTTTCCCAAATACGGGAAGTATTCTTATTTAAATAGTTTTCACATTAAGTTAATTCATCTTGTCAAGCAATTTCCAAAATGTTGACATAATTACTTCTTGTTAATTTACTTTCAAATTGAAATTTTACTTCATTTTAGTGATCCTCAACTATGAATGGGTTTGATCTTAATTTTAGAAATTTATTCGTTATTCGAATATGAGTTGAACAGGAGATAGTTGTATTTTATCTATGTCTGCTAAACTAAATAAAAGCCTTTTCTATACCATATGGTTTCTAAATTTTAAGCACCTCAGGCTAGTTTCAAAAATAAGGAAAAAAACTATTTACAATTAAAGGGCTAGGGTAAAACTCATTAAGAGCACTAGAACCTTTTTTATTACCCGTCAAAAGGACCTTGGGACAAAATAGAATCTAGAAAATGATTTAGGCAGCCTTACTTTTGTCACACCCTAATCCATAGGAAATGAAAAACCATAATTTATGATATAGTTATGCTAAACTTTGCTAAGTTTACTATTCATTTGATAAAAATTTTGGCAACATAACATCTTAAAAATCATGCTACCTAAACTTGCAATTGTTCAAATTCACACCCCTAATAAATTTCTCCACCTCCAATACTACTTTCACAAGCATAACACTTCTAATTTCCAATTCTCATCACAATTCCATGTCAACACATGCAACATCCTAATCCAAAGACATAAGCCTCACACAGATTAGACAGTAACATAAAAATAATACAGGCCATAATTACATGCCATAACTTAAACCAATAAACAACTCCATAATAATAACACATAACATATATGCCTTTCTATGCATCTAATTGTAAAACCCTTTCTAGATCCTCCTTTCATCGTCGATCAAACCAAGGCAAGCTAACAATCCCTTGCTGAAGCTTACCCTACCACACAAAATCATCGAATTAAGGAAACTCTCACAATGAATGAAAACATAAAATTTTGCAATGTTACAAATAAATACCATGCTTGCAATAATCTACAACTTTAGGTAAACTCGTCTAGTCCTTATAAACTGTACAATTTCCTTTAAGATCAAACCTCGTTATATCTTATCCAGTAGCTCATATCCATCATATTCCATTTATTAGGAATCTAAATATCATGATTGTCATTAGCATAAAATTCTACTTTACTATGATTAAACTCATGAAATACGCATTCAATATTTAATCACAACATGAGAGAGAGTGATTACACCAAATAACATTGGCATCCATGAACTAAATAACCTTACTAGTAGTCCAACAATGATAATGACCATAGAACATACTAGCAGGCATAATTCCTACACATATTCACATAATTTTTAGTATAGAACACATTCCCAATTTTTTTTTATATCCTTGTTCATAATCATGTATTGGTTAATGTTGTCTTAACATGGCAACTAACGTCATACAACATCATATTGTGTATTTTACTTTAAATCAATTCATATCAAAGTCATAGTATGCCTATCTATAAGTAAACATATATATATATATACATATATATATATATGTATATATATATATATGTATATATATATATGTATATATATATATATATATATATATATATATATATATATATATATAACAAATGCAACACTAATATATGATTACAGAGAATAAGCATTAAGCAACATAATTATCCGATAAAGTCACAAAAAGGCACAATGTCATATGTATACATTTTATAGATTTCGAAGCACATGAGACTCAGTGTCTAACTTGATAACTTTTGGTGCACTTTACAATTATATAATACTGAAAGTAGCCTGCCTAAGTACTAGTTCAAATAGTGGATAACGGGAGCAATGGATACCCGAAGGTATCAAACAATGGATATCCAAGGATATCAAACAATGGATCCAAAAGGGCCGAGCAAAGGTTCTAGCAAAGAATGAGCAATAGACCCAAAAGGTTGAACAATGGTTCCATTAGGGAACAAGACCCAACTGGGGTCAACCATGATAGCTGCAACTATATCCCTCTAGGCATGCCTATCTAATCCACGACTGAACTGAGACTCGCAGGCTAAACAATATCCATGAACATTTTAGGTGCTCAACATTATTCTTTTATGAAGTAATATAGGCTTAGAGCCACAATAAATAAGGATGCACATCATATGGTCATATAGTTGTGTCAATATTCAGTAAACCATATTACAGTATTTGCATAACTATGAGAAATGATAATGAAATATAACATTTAAGACAATTGATTCATTTCATCAAGAACAACACGTGTGATGCTTATTTGACAACATGAGTGTAATATTCGAGTAATGAAGCCCCCCCTTTTATCCATAGATCAATAAACATGTTTCAATAATGCTTGCACATACATCACTGCTCTATAAACTTGATACTCGCATACCATAAAAGGGTAAGCACTCGATACTTATAATCTTCCCAGATTTATGTACAGGTCTATATATATACATAAACATAACCCTTAACATGGCAATATAGGCTTACACTACTAACACTTGTCTACAAAATGAGTCAAACCGCTTTTCAAAGCATAGACACATTAACTAAAAGGTATTAAACTTTACACAGCTTATTGATAGTTCATAGTGACGTACCTTTGTATTTTGCCATGAATAGCTTCCCTACTATTTCGTAGTTAATCTTACCGGCACATAATCATTTGGAATGATATCCAAACATATATGATCAATATAATAGAATAAAAGGTTAGCCCCATCTTTAGGATGACCGCTTGTCATGTTTTATCGTCTTAATTTACTTTTATAATCTATTAAATCGTAGATAATTAGTTACATACTCTAACATGATCAAACATTTATCCATTATCTTACTTATGTTTTTATTATAACATTTTATATCTATGTGAGCATATGTTGGATCATTCCATCTCAAATATCAGTACAATACATATAAGCATCGGTTTTTCGAAATAAAATAAAGAGCATGAACAAACAGGCAAACATGTTCCTTTATATAAAGACTACTCACTAGATTTTATCATATCTTAAAGCATAATCTAACTCCTATAGTTTCATTACATGTATTATTACTCTTAATTCTTGTTATCATCAACACACCATTTCTTTCTTAGTATTGTATACAAGTTTGATTCATTAATGCATAGAAATATCTATTTGTTACCAATCCATACATCAAATCAAGTTATGCACCTTAGCTGTGAGATACCAGACAAGTAACATATAACTATAGGAAACCTACCAGACGTCATTGATGCATAAGTTCATTATGCATATAGCTTATAATTCTCGTATGTACCTGTGATATTAAATGTTGTATATATATATATATATACATATATAAAATACAACCTCCTTTAATCTCTTAGTTTCCATATTCTAGGTCTATTCAGGGTAATTAATACCTTAAAGATGAATTCCCTTTCGACTCCAAGGTTGCAGGCATTAATCGCCTTACACTAAAATTGGAAGTCTTACCAACTCTCTTTAATCACAAACATATTTGGAACTATGCAGGTGTCACTATCACATCTATACATTCTAACTTGGTTTTATCAATCTTAACTTAAATTCATGCACGCGCATAACTCCATACCGAATATTGTTATACAACTCTATCATAAATTAAATCCAACATTGATAGTAAAATCGATCAATATACCCAAAAGAAGAATTCTATGATTCCTGCCAGTTAATAATCGATTCTATCTACATTCCATAAATCTATTTAATTTATGAGTCCTTTAACCTTAACTCATGTCATTTGAACAAATAAACCTTAAATAACCTTATGTAAGTGGTTAAATCAATAAATCATCTTCTATTATAATTCCATAAGCTTTAATCCCATCAATAGATACCCAGGCAAGATGAGAAAGGTTCCCAAACTCTTCTCAATACTTACCTATATTAGACATTTAATTCCATAATATAATCAATATCGAAAAAATAAACATTCAATTCCATTCCTTAATCTATGTCTAATAAGTTCAGAATTTACTTACATAATTTTTAAAGAGGAAAAATTCCGGTGTCCCATACCTCAGGGGGTTGAATTTTCTCCACTATGCCTATTAACGTACTTGTCGGACTGATCACTGGAGATGAACCAAAGCCGTCCGCTGGTAGACCAAGCCACCGATAACTTTCAGGAGACATTTATGCGCCCTAACACTACTTTCATTCAACGGGATCAGAGCCAGAATGTCCCGCCCTCACCATTGCCGACCTACTTGCTGCCGGCGAGTGGGGAGTAGCGGTAATAGCTAGAAAAGTTGCCTTAGCCTCATGGAGTTATCGGTGCTGGTCGTGACTCCAAAAGCCACCATCGATCATTGGAGCAAAGAGAGGAGCTCACTGCAAAAGAAAAGAAAAAGAAAAGAGAGGGGAGAAGGAGATCGGAGCTACCGTTGGTGGGACAAGAGTGCCAGTACATGGAGGAGAAGTAGTGAGGTGGAAGCCGGCCTTTCGACGACGGCACGGTCGATTGGCTCCATCGTTCTCCTCCCTTAACCCCCCAAACCCGATTCCCCCTTCCTAAACCAACCCAATTCCAAAATATAATCCAAAAGAAATTACCAAAATACCATCTTTGCCCCCAATAAAGCTTTAATAACAACTAAATTCTTCAACTTATCCCCTTTAAATTATGTCCCGTAAACCTCAAGTAATACTTAGCTAATTAATTGACAATTAATTAGCAATAAGGTCATTAAAGCACACGCATTTCTACTAGGGTCAAGACTGGGGCGTTACAACTTTGTATGGCTTTCTAAATGACTTTCTCCTAATCAGATTTTATAGTCGCTTGCCAGGCCCTTGAACCTTTATTTCAAGCATGTTAAATGCATGCTTATTTTATTGTTCCACACATTAAAATGACCCTATAACCCAAAATGATTTTAGCTTCCCTTTAGGAAGATGGCCACTATGATAAAGTCGATTTCACATTCCAATAATAAGGAAGATTTATTCCTAACAATCTTGGTATAAATCTTGTTTATAAAAATTGAGGTTATTTGGTGAAATAAAGTTGCACATAAACAAAACAAAAAAAAAGAAATGAAAAGTAAAGTAAGAAAAAAAATGAATAAAAGAAAGAAGAGGGAAGTAGAAAACTCTTATAAATAAGACCACTATAAATAAAAAGGGAGATCTTGAGCTATTATCTCTCAAACAATCCCCAGTGAGTACCAGAGACAAATCCAAAAGTCCTTGGATAGTGAGAGAATGGGTAGAAAACAATCCTTACACCAATTAAGAAAATATAGTGATCATTTTCCTCTAGCAACCTAATCCTTCTTTAATAGCTATTCACCTAAGCCTAATGGTACAACTAATGTAAAACCTCCTAATTCTTGATTTGGTCTCATCCGACCTAGTGGATATGACCTTCTAGTAATGTTTGGTACGTAAAAAGAGGCATATGGTATTTCTTGAGCTTTAAGCAAGAAGCCATAAATACATTTATGCATTTATGCATTTGAGTTAAATCCCATCCCTGACTTTACATCCAAAATTTGTTTTTGAAAAATAAAAATTCCATTTTGGCCTTCAACGCACATACACAGATGTTGCTTGGTATGCATTGTGTTTATATTTAGTAAGCCTTGGTATTAACATGCTTATTTTCATGTCTCTAATTAAAAATGATCCCTTAATTTCTCCTATTGAGATTAAATTAATTGAGAATGTGGTTCATTCAACTTATTCAAGGATTAATAAAATTCAAGTTCCAAGTATTTGATGAATGACAATTATTTTAAATTTTAAATGCTTATTGGCAAGCAACTCTTTGTACACACCACACATGTGACACTTATCACACATAACTCACATATATGATTATACACTCACATGTGAATTTTGCACATATACTGTGTATATATATTTTTTTACACATACTCACACGAATAATTTCTTGTAAGGAAAATGTGAACAGACTCCAAATGTTAAAGTTGATCACGAGAAACTCTTAGATAATTAGATCATGATAGAATTCCTATAAGAGAAATAATGTGAGTTGAGTATCTCCGGAGATGAGATCATTTATGCATGCTATGATGGGGGCACAACAATTTTTGGGCACTCACTTAGAACAATATGAAGAAGCTGAAATCTGGTTGGAAAAGCTAAAGAGGATATTTGATGAAATTAATTATCCTACTGATCATAAAGCATCTTGTGTTGTGTCCTTACTTCAAGGTATGGCATATGATTGGTGGAAGCTAGTTTTAAAACAGTCTCAGCTACCTAACCCACTTACTTGGGAATTCTTTGAGGTAGAGTTTAGAAAGAAATATGTTATTGAGGCATACAAGGAGGAGAAATTGAAGCAGTTTTTGAATTTAAGACAAAGAACTTTATTTGTGGTTGAGTATAAAAAAGAATTTAGCCACTTGTGCAAGTATGTTCATAAGGAGATGTTAATAGGAGTTTTAAAATGTAGACACCTTGAAGATTGGGCTTAATGATCGAATTAAAGAAAAATTGTTCAAATTTACATCTCTGGATATGGTGGATTTTAATCAAATGGTTATAACCGCCATGAAAGTTGAGAAGTATGAGATAGCTAAATGAGAGAGGGAGTAGAAAAGTTGTAGTTATAAAATAGGGTCTTCCTCTAGGAAGAGATTTAGAAGAGCTCAGGGAGGTGATCCCGACAAAGTCTATTTTTAGTTCTGCTAACAAAGGAAAGAAACAAGAATCCACTACCAAGTTTAAGTCTGAGAAGGAAGCTTCAGAAAGACGGAGTGGGGGTCAAGCAGCAGAATGTCCACATTATTTTAGGCATCATTGGGGTAACTGTAGAAAATTTGTTGGAGAATACTTTGGATGTGGTAGTACTGATCATTTTATGGCTAATTGTCCTTTAAAATGAGATTGGATCAAATCATCATGGATCCCAGTCCCATAATGTGTCAGAATTAGTTGATTGACCCTCTACTCAAATGGTTTCTAGTTGAGATTATGCAATGAAAACTTGAGAGGAACAAAATGCTCCAAAAGTTATAGCCGGTACTTTTTCTCTCTATAGTTGTAACATAAATACACTTATTGATCCTGGCTCTACTCATTCTTATATTTGTATTGGGGATTTTGGTAGAGATATGTCTAAAATACAATAGTTAGATTTTGATGTTTGTGTGACTAGTCCATTGGGATATAGTGTAATTGTCAATAAAGTATGTAAAGACTGTCTTATAGTAGTTCGAGGGAAAGAGTTTTTAGCAGACTTGATTGTGTTGCCTTTTCATGAATCTGATGTAATTCTGGGAATATATTGGTTATCCAAACATCATACAATGGTAAATTGTGAAAGAAAAATAGTAACTCTCAGGGATGCTGAAGGAAAGGAAGTGGTAGTTGAGGCATTCGTTCTAAGCTAATGACTAATATTTTATCGGCAATGCAAGCTAGACGTTGTCTTAGAAAAGAATGTGAAGCATTTTTAGCTTTAGTCCATGACTCAAGAAGAGATACAGTGAAGCTTAAGAATATACCTATTGTGAATGAATTTCCATAAGTATTTCTTGAGGATTTGCCTAGTCTTCCTCCAGAAAGAGATGTTAAGTTGACTATTGATCTTCTACCTAGTACAGCCCCAATCGCTAGGGCACCATATAGAATGGCTCCATCTGAATTAAAAGAACTAAAGGTTTAATTACAAGAATTGTTAGAAAAAGGCTTCATCAAACCTAGTGTATCACCTTGGGGTGCACCAATTTTATTTGTTAAGAAGAAGGATTGATCAATGAGGATGTGTATCAACTATAGGCAGTTGAACAAAGTGATAGTGAATAACAAATATTTGTTGCCTCAGATTGAGGATTTATTTGATCAATTGAGTGGTGCTGGTGTGTTTTCAAAAATAGACTTGCGATCAGGTTATTATCAGCTAAGAGTTAAAGATGGGGATGTTCCCAAAATTGCATTCAAAACTCGTTATGGGTATTATGAATTTTTAGTTATGCCATTTGGATTGAAAAATGCTCCTGTTGCATTCATGGATCTTATGAATAGGGTATTTAGACCTTACTTAGATCGATTTATTGTAGTGTTTATAAATGACATATTGGATTACTCTAGGAATGAAGCTGAGCATGCTGAACATCTGAGGGTTATGTTGCAAACCCTGAAAGAAAATTAGTTGTATGCCAAGTTGGGTAAACTTGACTTTTGTCTTAAGGAAATTTCTTTCCTATGTCATATTGTATCTGTTAAAGGAGTTAGGGTTGGTCCAAATAAAATTAAAACTATTGTTAATTGGAAACCACCCAAGAATGTGAATGAAGTTAGAAGTTTTCTTGCGTTGGCAAGTTATTATCATCATTTTGTGAAAGGTTTTTCTGTCATTGCTTCACCACTCACTAAACTATTAAGGAATAATATTAAGTTTGAGTGGTCTGATCGATGTCAAGCAAGCTTTGATCAATTGAAGAAAATGTTGACTGAAGCTCTAGTGTTGACACAACTAGTGTCAGGGAAAGAGTATGCAATGTATAGTGATGCCTCCAAAATTGGTTTGGGATGTGTATTAATGCAAGATGGTAGAGTAGTAGCTTATGCATCTAGACAATCAAAACCAAATGAGCAGAACTACCCGACTCATGATCTAGAATTGGCAGTTGTGATTTTTTCTTTGAAGATTTGGCAGCACTATTATAGGGAAAATGTAGAAATTTTACTGATCATAAAAGCCTTAACTACTTACTTTCTTAAAAAGAACTTAACTTGAGGCAACGAAGATGGTTAGAGTTATTCAAAGATTATGATTGCATAATTGATTACCATCCGGGAAAAGCAAATGTAGTTGCTGATGCATTGAGTCATAAGACAATGGTAGCATTGATGTTAAAGAAGTGAAAATGGAAATTTACATCGAATGGTGCACTACTAGCACAACTTAAAGCTAGTCCCATGATTAGGCGAACAGTGTTAGATGCTCAAAAAGATGATGAAAAGTTGCAACAAATTATAAAAGCAATATATGAAAGATATTAATCAAATTTTCAGTGAAAAAAGATGGGGGTGTATACTACCATAATAGGTTATGTGTTCCTAATGACAAAGAAGTGAAAAGAATATTATTGCATGAAGCAAATAATACTTCATTTACTATCCATCCAGGCAAGAACAAGATGTATCAAGAGTTAAAATAGTTTTACTGGTGGCTTGGCATAAAGAAGGATTTTGTTAAATATATCCCTAAATGCTTAACATGTCAGCAAGTGAAGGCAGAACATCAATTTTCTTCAGGTCTTTTAAACCCCATTCCTATTCCACAGTGGAAGTGGGAAGCCATTACCATGGATTTTATGACCTGTTTGGCTCTAACTCAAAGAAAATATAATGCTATTTAGGTAATAGTAGATAAGTTAACAAAAGTAGCTCACTTTATACCGGTTCAAATAGATTATTCTATGGATAAGCTTGTAAAATTGTATGTGAATGAGATTGTATGGTTACATGGTATACCAGTATCAATAATTTCTAATCGAGATCTTAGGTTTACATCAACATTTTGGTAGAGTTTACAACAAGCTTTAGGAACACAACTCAAGTACAATATAGCTTTTCATCCTCAAATGGAAGGACAATCTGGAAGGGTCATTCAAGTTCTAGAGGATATGATGAGGAGATGTGCTTTGGAGTTTTCAAGAAGTTGGGACAAATATATGGCTTTAATGGAATTTGCCTACAATGACAATTATCAGAAGAGTATTCAAATAGAACCATATTAGGCTTTGTATGGTAGGAAATGTAGAACTCTAGTCTATTGGACTGAGTTGATTGAATGCAGAATAATCGATCCTGACCTTGTTAGGGATACAGAGGAAAAAGTTTAAATTATCAAAGAGAGGCTAAAAGAAGCTTGTGAGAGAAAAAAATCCTATGTTGACTTGAAAAGAAAGGATATCGAGTATCAAGTGGGTGACAAGGTGTTTTTGAAGGTATCTCTATGGAGAAAGGTGCTTAGATTTGGGAAAAAAAGGGAAACTCAGCACGAGATTCAATGGTCCATATGAAATTATTCAAATAGTTAGGCCAGTGGCTTATAGATTGGCTCATTCTATGGAATTAGCCAAGCTTCATGATGTATTTCATGTGTCTATGCCTAGAAGATATTGCTCGGATGAATCACATAAGCTGCAAGTTCAAGATATTCAAGTAAGATCGGATTTCAGGTATAATAAGAAACCAAAAGAAATTCTAGCTAGCAAAATTAGACAACTAAGGAACAAGCAAATCCCTTTGGTTAAAGTGCTTTGGTGACATCATGGTGTATAAGAAGTAACTTGGGAACCAAAAGCCGTTATGAGAGAGCAATATCCTCAATTGTTTAATTCACGTATAAATTTTGAGGACGAAATGCTTTAAAGGGGAGAGATTTTTGAGGCCCCTAACATGGCCTTAGTCGAAAATGTATGATTTAATAGGGTTATATTTAATTAAGAATTAAATTAAAAATATGAATTTCATTTATATGTATGGGACAAGTGATAATTATATTTTATTATATTAATTTCATTAAAATTTTTTTGATATATTAAGAAATTCTAATTGAGGAATTAATTTGTTATTAAGGCATTTTAAGGGTCAATTGTGATTAAAGGGAAGAATTGAGGGGTTAAATTAAGAGAAGCTTAAAAATGGAGAGGTCAATGTATAACATACAAAAAGATGGGAGATTTTTGACATGCAAATAGTGAAAGGACCAAGAAGGAAATTTACCTTGCCATTATAAATATTAATTCTCAAGTTAGAGAGAGAGAATTGAAAGGAGAGTGGGATGGCACCACCTTAAAGAATTTATAAAATCTCTTTCATTCTCATTCATTATTAAATTGTTAAAGCTCTCTAAGTATTCTTGAAGAAAAATCTTTGCATGTTGATTAATCAAGGACAATTAAGTATAGATCATTAAGGTAATAATTTTAATTTGGTTCTCATTATGACTTGTGAAAGGGCTTACGAGTGAAGCAAGAAGGCCAACTTTCACGACTCGTGAAGGGATTCACGAGTCGGACAAGAATGCACGACTCGTGAAAGGATTCACGAGTCAATTACCAAAGAAGAATAACATATTCACGAGTGACCTAGGGGCAATTAGTTGATGACTCATGAAGATATTCATGAGTCGAACAATAATGCACGACTCGTGAAGACATTCATGAGTCAACAGGTAACGAAGGCCAGAATCACGAGTCGTGAGGAAAATAAGGCAAAAGTTCACGACTCATGAATGCATTCATGATTTGGCATCTTAAGGCAAATAGTCTTCATTTCCATCCCGATTTATGTATCCAGAAAATCTAACCCTAATTCCTTTAATTTCATCTCAGGCATTACTTATCAACAACACTCCCATTCGAAAAAACATCATAGTAGTCCCATACCTTATTGAAGCTTCAACTCTTTCTTTGATCCTCTTGATCCATCTCTTTTGCTTATAAATTCTTCCTTCTCCTTCACTTGATCTATCTACTTCTCTCTCTTCTTCTTTGATGCTAGCTCACAAACCCTAGCTCCTTTTCTCCAAATTGTGACCATAGAGAGAGAGAGAGATCCCTCAAAATGCCCATCTCCATCTCTCCCAAAACCCCTAATTTATATTGAGATAAATATCTCACCAAGAAAATTCCCACTATAACCTTATACACAAATAAACCCCCATTCTTTCAATTTCTTCCAACTTAACCGCAAGACTTTGTAATTCACTTTAATTATATCATTTTCTTTAATTAGAATTTAACTTTGCTCATATAATTACATGCTAAAATTACCAAAATACCCCTCTTGGGAATTAACCTTGATAATTGCAAAATAATCAAATTTTGTATTAATTAATGGTAATCCTCCTTAATTAACTATATTCCGATCAAGGCCATGATTGGGTCCTCACAAGTAAGGTCGAAGACTCTCCTAAGAATTTTATTTATGAAATGAAAAATATAATAGACTCATATGTTATCCTGTGTGATAGTGAAAGTTTTATACATGAATGTGATGAATTGAGGAAAGAGGTTATATTTATATGTATAAAGTTTTATTCCCCACTAAGCTTTATATCTTAGCATGGGTTTGTTTATCCATGTAGGTTTCAAGATAAGCTCCTGAGGATCGGGCAAGATGTAGTTGCCTTGAGGATTTTAGGACACCTGAAGGCCATTTACGTTATGATTATTTATCGATAAGCTTCATTATTTTATTATGGAATGTAATAATGGCCTGTGTTATTATTATTATTAGTATTTCTGCCTGATCTCTATTAGATATGATGATGATTGATGATAATTGATTATTATCCATGGTTAAGGAATTGGGGTGTTACAGTTAGTGGTATTAGAGCCCAAGTTAAGTCTTTTTGGGGCAATAAGGAATTAAGGAATTTTTCTGAAAGATTAAGATGATATTGGTCTAGACCATGGTGTTATAGCTATTGGCATACATTCTGATGATTATGATAGGTATTTGAACTATCATTGATATATATTGGACCATTAGCAAGATTTTGGCAGAGATTGTGAGTTGATATCTAAGGAATTGTTAATATCTCTCGCCTCTAAGTATTAGAAGTGCCTATATGCCTTAAGGTTTTATGATTGAGGTATAGCATACGATTGATTATAAGTATGTCTAGATTATTTATTAAGATGTTAGAGGAAAAGTTCATATGGCTAGAAGAGAACTTGATCTTAGGTATAGATTATGATGCAAGAGGTTAAGGTTATTAAGATACTCAGGATAAGAAATACAACGAGCATAAGAGTATCTGGAAATCGGAGACAAAATACATATGATTATAGATTATGAGTTTAGTATGCATATAGAGAATGTTTAAGGTTATAGTTGTTTATAGCTAAAGCACAGTTAAGAAATTTTAGCAATAGAGATAAAGATTACCAGTTTTGAATTTCAAGGACAAAATTCTTTTATGGAGGAGTCATTTGTAAGGACCTAATCATGAACCTAAGAGGATTATTGCTAATTAATGAGAACTATCGTTAATTAAGGCAAAATTGGATTATTTTGCAATTATCAAGGTTAATTCCCAAGAGGGGAAATTGTGTAATTTCAGCATGTAAGTATATGGGTTAAGTTAAGTTAAATTAAAGAAAAAGGATATAATTGAAGTGAATTAGAAAGTCTTAGGGTTAAGTTGGAAGAAATTGAAATAATGGGGGTTTAATTATGCTTAAGGGAATTTTGGGGAATTCCTTGGAAAGATATTTTCCCCACTCATTTATTTTATGACTCTTAGAGTGATGGGGGATCGGTATTCTCTCTCTTTCTTACTCTCTCTCTCTCTCTCTTGGTTACGGGATTGAGGAAGAAAACCTAGGGTTTTGGGTGTTTATATCTCATGAAGGTAATGTTTTCCCTTTGAGATCTCTTATTCTTTCTTTTCTTTTTAATTTGTGATTTCTTTGGTGATAAGAGATTTCAAGATCTTGTTGTCATCATGTGTAAGGAAATGAGAGAGAAAGAGAGCTAGATCAATGGATGTTGGAAGAGTTCAAGCTTGAATAACAGGTATGGGATTTATTTTGGAAAAGTTACTGTATATATTTTCCCTCTCACATTGCATGTGTTTTCTTTGAGAGATTAAGGGTAAATCTAGTAGGTGTTGATTATTATAACATGATTAGTAACTTAAATGATAATTTAAGTAAGGGGAATTGTGAGATTTGTGATTAAATTTCAAGTCTGCATAATCAGGATTTATTTTTTCTCCAGGACGTGGCCATGCATGTTTTTCCTCTTGGAGACACATGGCCACATGTGTTATTCCTCTTGGAGACACACAGCCACGTGTGATATGAGCACGACCAAGCACAATGGCAACAAGAAAGATGAACTAGCATTTCCTCAAGGACCAATAACAAGAGCAAGGTTAAAGAAGCTTAAAGAAGTCCTACAAGCATTCATGAAACCTTATGTGGAGAAGATGCAAGTTCAAGAAGAGAAATAAGCTAAATTGGATTATGAAGACAAGTGTAGGCCGAATGGTGCAATGGGCCTTCAAGCTACTTTATTTAGTTTCTATTCTTTATGTAACATTTAATTAAGTATATTTGGGCAGCCTAGAACCTAGGAAAACGAATTGGGCTTTGTTAGAATAGGTTTGCTTTATTTTGGGCTTATTTTACTGTTTTGGGTAGTTTAAGTGGGTAGGCTAAAGTTGGGCTTATCTTTTCTAAAGAGTTAGGCCAAAATAACTATTTGAGGCTTAGAATACCTAAGGGGGCCGAATTTTACATGGGAGAATTGAATTTTAATGGGTTTGGGCCTAAATTTTAGGAATGGATTTTCCTTGATAAATACTTATTATTTTGGGATATTTTTAAGTAGAGTTTGAGGGAGAAATAATAGCTTGACCATATCTTTAAAGGGCTGGCCGAAATTCACTTGTAGCCAACATTAAGTCTACATTCATTCATTCATTTTCTTAGGATAATAAGCATATTTATCACTTTCTGTTAGGATTAATTTCAAATTGTATTTATCTTTATTTCTTCATGTACTTAGTCCATATTATGGCCAAATACATGTAGATAAAGGTTAGGAATTATCTTTGTTATTTATTTTATTATTTATCTCTTAGAGTTAGTGTTTGATTTTAATTCATCTAGGGAGGGGTGGCTGCCTAGCCTATATAAAGGGCTGAATTCTTCATTTGTAAGACACTTGAATTTTGATTAATGAGAATTTTCTTTGGCTTGGCCGAATTTGTGAGAGTTAATTTATTATTGATTCTTGCTATTGCATGAAGAATTAGACTTAGGCTATTTGCATGATTAATGTATGCTTGATTCTTCTTCTTCTTGTTTTCTAAATCAATCTATCATAAGCGTTTCCAATCAATCTTGTTTGGGGGTTCTTTAGATTGGGGGTTTATTATCTTATTTATGTTCAATATTCATGGTATGTTGGCGTTCTAGTTTGGCATATAGGCTGGGGTTCCGCATTAATTGGTATTAGAGCATAGGCTAAGGGGTAAATTCTTAACTATCCTTCAATTTTGCTTTTAAACTTCAATTTTCTATTTTAGCCGAATAGGATCTTGCATCTAGTTCCTTATTTGGTTCTTGCTCTATTGTGTTAATTACCTATCCTTAAGTATTTGATCATTAGTTTGGTTAAAGTTATAAAAAAAAGAATCAATTAGAAACATCCTTGTTATCAATTTGGATTTACTATCTTGTTAAGTTTCATATTTGATCAATTGATGAATCTTGTGTTCTTGTTGAATCTGAATTTGCCATTGAATATATATCAAGCATATAATTTGCAATCTTTGAGTGGTTGAACTTAGTTTGGATATAATTTTGATCTACAAAGTGCCTTGCACCACTTGGAGTAAGTTTTGATCAATCAAGCAAAAATTGGAGTTAGAACTTTCACAATTGGTTTGATTTCTTCAAGACCAGGTTAGTACTCCTAATTTTGGATTTGGGTTGTGTTTATTGCATGCTTTCTTTGATTTTTTTTTTGTTGAGTCTTACATCAAATCTGTTTAAACTAATCATTAGGTTTAGTTAAACATCGCGTTTAAGTGCATCCGTCATGTCCATTTTCTTCATTTTAAGTTTTCAATTTGTGTGTCTAAGCTATTTTTGGTTCCAATTACACTAGTTTGACATATTGCACGTTGTTGAACATCTATATATATTATAGTGCACGAAATCTTCTTCTTGTGTACTAATTTCTGATTTTTGTTCAAATAGGTTAATTTACCTCTAGAATTAGTATCTTTGCTGTTCTTGTTAGGTTTTTCATTGTTCCCTTTATCAAATTACTTAATTGTGCATATTTGTTTGAGTTTGTTTCTGAAGTGCAATTGTGAGATATCAATTTGTGAGTTGAGAGACAAACACGTGAGGTTGAGTGAATTCTTTCCTTTATTTGTTTATTTAAAGTTTAAAGATGTCCGGAATCAATAGTAAAGAGGAAACCGAGATTGTGCCTGATAATAAGTTTATGTACAAAGCTTTTATGGATAGTTTGCAAAAGCTAAATCTCAGGATAGACAGTCTGGAAGATAGCCTTAAAGGTTCCAAGGTTAAGTCTATAAGGGAGGAAGAGGTAGACCAGTTGTACAACGATGATGAGGAAGAGGAGGCTCATTCTTTTCCAAGAAGAGCAAGGAGGTATGACAACCGAATGGAGAGCCAAGACAACAATTGGAGTGCTATCAAGATGAAGATTCCACCATTCAAAGGTAAAAATGATGTGGATGCCTACCTTGATTGGAAAAGGAAGGTGGAGATGATCTTTTCATGCCACCACTATTCGGATGAGAAAAAGGTAAAACTTGCAGCCATTGAATTTTCTGATTATGCACTAATTTGGTGGGATGAGTTATTGAAAAATAGGAGGAGAAATGGGGAACTCCCTATCACTTCTTGGGAGGAAATGAAAAGAATCATGAGAAAGAAGTATGTGCCTAGTTACTATCATAGGGAACTCCACAATCAGTTACAAAGACTTACACGAGGATCTAGTTCTGTGGAGGATTACTACAAAGAAATTGAGATGCTCATGATTAAAGCAAGCATTGTGGAGGATGAATATCAAACGATGTCACGCTTTTTGGGAGGTATGAATAGAGAACTTGCTGATATTGTTGAATTACAGCATTATGTGGATATGGATGATTTGGTGAACATCGCAATTAAAGTGGAGAGACAACGAAGTAGACGTGGGACATCCAAGTCCTATTCAAATTCCAATAACAACAAATGGAATTCAAAGTGGAACAAGGGAGACTCAAAGAAGGATTCCACTACCAAGTACCAGTCCAATTCCAAAGAGAAAATGGTCACTGCACAAAAAGGTACTTCTGAAACAACCCTTAAAACTAATAGACATAGGGAAATTCAATGTTTCAAATGCAAGGGTCGTGGTCATTATGCTAATGAATGTGGGAATAAAAAGACCATGATAATAAGGGGGGATGAAATTATTTCTGATTCTGAATTTGATGAGAATTGTGATGATATGCCACCTTTGGAGGATTGTTCTGATCTAGATGAAAATGTAGAATATCCTGTTCAAGGGGAGTCCTTAGTTGTATTGCGTGCATTGAATGTAAATGTGAAAGAAGAAGGACTAGAACAGAGGGAAAACATCTTTCATACTAGGTGTTTAATAGGAGGAAAAGTCTGTAGTATGATAATTGATGGGGGTAGTTGTGTTAATGTTGCTAGTACAGTCTTAGTTGATAAATTAGGACTTAAAACTGAGAAACACCCTAACCCAGACAAACTTCAGTGGTTGAATGATAGTGGGGAAGTAAAGGTGACCAAACGTGTAACTATATTATTTTCCATCGGTAAATATGAAGATAAAGTCATTTGTGATGTTGTACCTATGCATGCTAGTCATATTTTGCTAGGAAGGCCTTGGCAATTTGATAGGCGTGTATTACATGATGGATTTAGAAATAGGTACACTTTTGCATTTAAAGGATGTAAACACACACTTGCCCCATTGGCACCTAAAGAGGTATATGCAGATCAAGTAAAGATACATCAATCTGCAAAAGAGGTAAAGGGAAGTGAGAAAGAAAAGAAAAATGAGAGAAAAGAGGCCAGTAGTGAAAATAATAAAAGTAAAGGCCCAACTGTGAGAGACTGCACTAGTGAGAAAAAGAAAGAGAGAAGTGCAAGAGAGAAGAAGTTAATGTGTGCTGAGGTAAAAGGAGAGCAGAGTGAAAAATTTAGCAAATACTCCTTTTATGCAAAAGAAAGAGAGTTGACGAATGCATACTTAGGCATGAGAGCTTTAGTACTTTTGAGGTTTAAGGACAATTATTTCTCTGAAACTAACCTTGACTCAAATTTGCCTAGTTCTTTTTCTAAGTTATTGCAGGATTATAAAGATGTCTTCCCCGAGGAGATACCACCTGGGTTTCCACCAATTAGAGGGATTGAACATCAAATCGACTTTGTTCCTGGTGCACAAATTCCAAATCGTCCAGCTTATCGAAGCAATCCAGAGGAAGCAAAGGAGTTGCAAAGACAAGTGGAGGAACTTTTAGCAAAAGGACACGTGAGAGAAAGCCTAAGTCCTTGTGTTGTACCTGTTCTTTTGGTACCTAAAAAGGATGGAACCATGCGCATGTGTGTTGATTGTCGAGTAGTTAACAAAATCACTGTAAAGTATCGTCATCCCATTCCTAGGTTAGATGATATGCTTGAAGAGTTAAATGGTGCTATAATATTCACTAAAATTGACTTGAAAAGTGGTTATCATCAAATTAGGATGAAATTAGGTGATGAATGGAAAACTGCCTTTAAATATTATTATTATTATTATTATTATTGGTTACAATATGGACTTCTTACTCATTTATCGTATCATGTGATTCTTGATGTTGGTAGTTGTAATCTGTTGATGCTTATGTGCCATCATATAATTCTTGATGTTGGTAGTTGTAACCTGTTGATGCAATTGTACACTTTAGCTTAGCGACACCTTTTGAACATGTATAACTAATAATTTGTTGACTACCTTACAAAATTCTAGGTTAAGTCACCTACCGAATGTCCAATGATTGTACCATAAATGACTCTCAATCATTTGTTTATGAATTTTATCAATAGTTGGAACAAATTTTTGATGTGGTCAATACCAATCAGAGAGGGTAGTTGCTAGATGAACATTTTTCAAATATGAATTTAGAACATCAAAGATGAACCTTTATTGATTAATTAGTCCACTGTGATTTCTACTTAACTCTTAGTTGCATTTTTTCTAATAACTCAATAAAACTTTGAATGGCATTTTCTTGACATGATCAATTTGTGCAAGTATTTTTAAATTGATTATGCATGTGTAATTTAATTTTATTTATTTATTACAATTTATTTATAGCCTAATTTTAATTTTTTTAAGTGTAGTGTATTTATAATGTCAAATCTCACGAAACTTGAGTTTATTGCCCTTGATATTTCTGGAAGAAATTATCTGTCATGCGTACTTGATGCTGAAATTCATTTGAATGCTATGAATCTTAGAGATCCTATTAAAGAAGGAAATTAAGCATCCCTACAGGATTGTGCAAAAGCAATGATATTCCTTCGACATCATTTACATGAAAAATTAAAAATTGAATACGTCACTATTAAAGACCCATTAATTATTTGGAATAATTTAAAAGAGAGGTATGAACACCAAAAAACAGTGATCCTCCCTAAAGCTCGATATGATTTGATACACTTACATTTGCAAGATTTTAAAACTGTAAGTGATTATAATTCAACCCTATTTAAAATTAATTCTCAATTGAAATTATGTGGAGAGAGTTATTGATGAGGATATGTTAGCAAAAACATATTCAACTTGTGACGCCTCAAATGTGCTCCTGCAGCAGCAACATCAAGAGCGTAGATTTAAAAAATATTATGAATTATTTTCTTGTTTGCTTGTGGCTAAGCAAAATAATGAGCTCTTATTGAAAAACCACCAATCTCGCCCAACTAGTTCATCTCCATTCCCTAGAGTGAATGTGACATTTTCTCAAGGTCGTGGGAGAGGCCATGGTAGAAGAGGTGGTGGTCAAAAAAATTTTCCAACTGGTTCTAATCATCCACCATGTTCTGAGAACAAAGGTGCAAAAAACAAATAGGTCAAAAGTGAGTAACATTCTGAAAAGAAGACACAAAACCATGACAATATTTGTTATAGATGTGGAACAAAGGGCATTAGTCTCACATATGTTGCACTCCAAAATATCTTGTTGATCTTTACAAGGCATCATTAAAGGCTAAAGGCAAAAATGATAAAGTGAATTTTTCTGAACCAATGGATGTTGCTTATGATAATGAATCTTTAGATGTTAATTTTGATGTCTCTAATTTTTTTGAGGATGAAAAAATTGACCACTTGATTGGAGGTAGAAATGTCCATTAAAATATTGTTCATGTTTATTTTATTAGGTTTATTACTTTCAAACTCATTTTTTTTATTTTATTAGTAATAAGAGTTCAAGTTTATTTTGTTATACATGTCTCTTGTTTATCATTTTTAAAATATATATATATATATATATATTTTTTTGTGTTAATAGATAATACAAAATAAAATTGATGTTATGCAGGTAAACATATGTTTAGTGGATAGTGGTGCAACTAACACAATTCTTTGTGAAAGAAATATTTTATGCAATTAACATTAGTTGAAATTAATGTTAATACGATTTCTGGTTCTA
>CM075816.1:40375351-40446459 GCA_037975025.1 Excoecaria agallocha
CAAATTATGACCAACTTAGAGATAAATTTAAATTTAGATATCTCATGTGAAATTTAGGTATGGAAGTCTAATTTTCAACCCAATTAGAATCATGTAATTTTTATATCTCTAACTCAAATTATTCATAAAATAGTGTGACTAGGTCCAGGGAATCTTAGGATAAATTCTGTTTTTATTAGGGAAACCTCTTAAAATTCGATAGTTAAGCAAAAAAATGACCTTATACTTATGTTTAAATCTTAAAAACCATCCTAAAAAATTTTACAATGAATTGTTTAAACACACACACACACACATCATGTAAGAAGTTCCCATACCTTGATGCCCAATAAATTCTCTTTACTTCCTTGACAAATTATTCTCCTCTTTGTTTGCTTAAAAATTCTCCAATACTAAATAATCTACAATCTACTTGTAGATCCCCACTCTCTACTCTTAACTTAACTTTAGATACTATGAATTAAGAAGAAAAAGAAAAAGTAAAAGAAGAGGACAAATCTACCTTATGCATCCTTAACTTTCCAACTTTTAATTATCTTCAACACCTTCCTTGCTTCACCAATGTGAGAGGGAACTTTTAGAGAGAGAGAGGAATGGAAAAAATGAAATGAATAAATGTCAAAGAGAGTGAGTCTTTATGGCCGACTGCCTCCTTTTCTTCTAAAGTCCAACTTCTACTTTATTCTAGAAGGTTAAATGCCACTCTTCTATTTGCCCACTTATGGCCTTTAGAAGTAATTTTATTATGGTCCCTTAAAATTTTTATTTTCCTAATCTTTTCTCTTGTAATTTGGTTTAATTTAATCCTCTTTCCACAACTTTTTAATCATACACATACATATTAAATTACCAAATTACCAAATTAACCCTACCTTCCCTCATAATACCCTTTATATTCTCTTCTTTATATCTTTATGGCTTCTGATGCACCTTAACATACCCAATTACCACTAGGATATATTTTGGGGCCTTACATACACACACACACATATTGAGAGAGTTTGAGAATGTGATGCTTATAATGAAACATGTGTATGAACTTAGTATCTATATATATGTGAAAAAGTGAATATGCTTGATGATGAGATGTTGGATATTAAGAATATTTTATAGAGGATGGGAATTAATGATTTGGAGTTTGAGAATATGTATAGAATATAATTGAGAATGAGGTTTCAAAAGTGTGATCTCTTTTGGTGAATAGGGGGTAAATTAACCTGTATAGGGGAGAATTTGCCTGAATTTCTATAAAAAGAATAATAACTTGTTAAACTAATTAAAATATAAAGGAAAATTTCTAAACTTAAATTTAGGTGTATTAAATTTGGCATGTAGCATCCTATTTTCACAACGTGTGTCCAGCTAAGCAAGGTGTGTTACATTTAGTAGTATCAAAGTCTAGGTTTAGGTGATCCTATACCAAAATTATCAGAAAAATGATAACAAGTAAGGTTTAAAAATTCTATGTGCTTGTTAAATGGCCTTTAATGATTTGGGTTTTTTTTTTTTGCATGAAACATTAGCATTGGGGTGGGTTAATATGCATAATCACTCATTCATTACACATATTTGCATAAACTACATGCATAAAGCATTATATATGCATTTTTCCATAAGCATATATGTAATTATCAAAATAATTATTTGTTAATAAATATATTATAAGGCCATAAAATATACCTTAATGGTATTATAACATATTTAGGGTGCATATGGATGAGGACATAAAGACTTGAGTAAGTTAAAGTATAGTAAAGGACATATTAGGAGTTAACTTAAAACTTGAGGGAAATTTGCTAAATTGCTTTAATTGTGACTTACATGTATATGTGAACATAAAAACATGGGTTTACATGTTAATAGAGTTTGAATTCCATTAAATTAAGCAAATAAAGGAAAATTGGGCGAGAAATTATAATTAAGAAAATATTAAAAAGCATATATATATATATATATATATATATATATATATATATATATATATATATACAAGAGGCCAGCCATTTGGATGGAAATCTAGCTTTTCTCTCTTGCTTATCCCACAAAATTTCACATAAATTGATCTCTAAGAAAAATTACGAAAAGAAATCAAGAATTAGTCCAATCAAATTGATTAAGGTAAGTTATTTCATGTAATTATAAAGGAAAATTAAATCCTCCTTTTTATTTTTCATTCAAGACATTGAGATACATTTTTACGTGCTTTTGAAATTTGATTAAAGTACATTTGTGTTCTAGTTGAAGAGGAAGCTAAAAGCAAGGGTAAAAAGAAAATCTAAGGCAAATATACCAAGTTCTTAAGGTATGGGAATTTCCTTCTCTCTTTGTGTATGATTTAAATAAATTGAATGAGTATAAGGTTTAATTGGAACATTTTAATGATGATAAAGCATATAATTAAAGTAATTTCCATGATAAAATGTGAGTTGGCCAAAGGTTGGTGTTTTTGGTGAAATTCCGTCATAGGTTCACTAGAACGAGTTTTGGACTTTTCGCCATAACATGGCCTATAAACCTCCAAATTAGATGATTATAATTGGATATTAAACTTTATAAATATACTTAAAAGTTTTTAGAATAAACCAAAGTATAATTTTGCTCCTAAGTTCCTCGAAATTTATCTTGAACTTGATGACCTGATGTTGCTCATGCTTAGGAGCGACTTGTGCTGTTTTATACATATATTCTAGAAAATTTGACTACTTTGCATGGTTTTTATATCATTGGATTAGAAGACAAATTACCTAAAAAAAATTCATTTACATAGTGAAAAACCCATCATAAGTTGACCCTGAAATTCTATCCAACGAAAACTTGCACTTTGGACCCACATGACGATGAGGATTTCTTCCCCCTTATATGGGTAGCTATTGGATTGAATTTTTTCCATTCTTCACACCCAAATGATGGGGAAGAATTTGTCACATCCTACATTCACTCATAAATCCGTACGCTGTGAACTATCATTAATGATGTTGCATGGTTACTTTAGTTATTTATCCTTTTAATGATGAAAACTAGTTATTTAACTTAACATTCAAATCTCAATTTATTTTAGCATCGAAATATTACTATTTATTTGGTAAAAATTTCAGTAGTATAAAGGCTATAAAGTCATGCTACCTAAACCTGCAAATTGTTAAAATAACACTCCTAATAGGCAACCTCCATCTTTAATACTCCAACAACAACGCAACACTTTTAATTTCAATCACAATCCATCATCACAGCATATATCACATAAGCATCATTCACACAATTGTCATAACATGAGCTTACTATTATTTAGCATCAATTACATAACATATTACATACCAATGTTTTCAAACTAATATATAATACATAAGTTTCCTACATTCCCTAAAAGCTCCATATGTACATGCTTTTTATTCTTCTTCACTTAGTCTTCAGATACTCACCCCTGTGCACAGTCAAACAAACCATGCGCTAAGAAATGATGCATACAAAATTATCATTTTACCCTTTATTGTTATTTATTACCATTTAACTTAGAATTTGTTCTATTAATGCTGTAAATTACTTTTTGGTCCTTCAATATTTGTTTTTTCTACTATTTCTCACTTATTTCTTACTTAAGTGGTAAATTATGATTTAGTCCTTAAACCTTGCTTTTTACATATATTACATTATTTTTCACTAATTTTGATTCCTTTTGCTTTTTTTGGCCTTTATTCCACTCTTAGCCTAAAATTTACATTTTACTCCCTATACTTACTCTTGAAGTGGTAAATTATAGTTTGATCCTTAAAACTTTCTGTAATTACAATTTTGCTCTTCTTTACATATTTCACCATTTTAACTCCTTTAATCACATTTTCAATGCAAATTTATGATTTTACTCTCATTTCTTATGTAATTATATTTGTACCCCTTTTTGACTAAGTAATTACATTTCTCACTTTATTTACTATTTAATCACACATATGACACCTTTTATGCAAAACTTCCCGTTTAGTCAATATTTTCTTACATAATTACATTTTTTCCCTTAGCAGCACCTAATGGAAACCCTTAAGTTGGATATGCGGGATGAGAACTCCATTGATGCCAAATGAGTTGGAGCAACCACTTGACATGATCAACTACTCGAGAATGAGTTGAGGTGACCACTTTACATGACCAATGCCTCAACTGTGAATCTAATATGTGCAAGTCAATTGTCAATCAATCTCATGGTGTTATTGTGGTATGTGTCCTTATAGCTAGCATTATATCCTAAAATTCTGGATTAACCACTATATACTAAGAGCAATTATTTTAACTGTACTACATGACATTATCTCGTGAATTTCTCTTAGGTTCCACAATATGCCATACTTTCCATTTGCCTATATCATGCACATTTATTCTTAACATATACACATTCATCATAAAAAAAAAAAGCAAAATATCATTCAAATGTAACACAAACATGTCATTTCTTTGTAGTACTCAATTTAACCACATATTGTCTATAAACATAGATTATGATTTTTCATGCATTTTCATTTTCCATATGTCACTTTAACCATTTTAAGCCTTCATTAAAATGTGTACATTCATATTATGTATATAATCTTTTATTACATAATTGATCACCATTATGTTCAACTAATGTACATTATGTACATATGAAATTTAATGTTATAATTAGGCATGCTAGACTCATTTATCATTTTAATATCCAAATTATATAAAATCTTTCATTAATTAATCAATTATCACATAATACCCTAAGTATCATCATTCGGCCACCGTAGGTTTTGTCATCCTTTAATTATTTTCTTCTTTAATTTTTAGTTATTATATGCTCTTACATAATTCTATTAACATATATTAATTTATTTCATGTTTATACTTAAATTACCATAGTTACGTAATGTGAATTTAAGCTAAAATTTAAGGAATTAAATGAAATTAAGTGTATAACTGTATCCACTAACCTCAAATGGCTTGAAAATCACCTATTCTTCTTTCTCTTTGCCTTTCCACTCCTTGGTCTTTTCTTTCTCTTGGTTTCCACTTTTAGGCCGAATTGAAGGATGGAGATTTTGTGATTTTATGCCATGAATTTCAACACATAAATGCTAATAAACAACTATATTAATGATTCTTTACAAGTCTATACCAAAATTCCTAATTAATTTTGAAAAAGACTCAAGAATTTACCTAATTAGGGCAACTTTCTCTCACTAGAAATTTTCACTTTCTAATTTTTTTTCTCCAATCTAATTTCTATGATTAATAAATGATTCTCTAGTGTATTTAGATAAAATTTAGTCTTAAGATTTGGTGGAAATTGAGAGAAGTGGGAAGAAAATGGTGGAAAGGGAGTAGGGAGAGTGGTTTGGTTTTGGGAGGACGAAGAGGGGAAGATGGCTGAAGTTTGGGAAGGTTTGTAAGGAATTATATACCTCCCTAATCATTTATTTTGTCCATAAAATGAATGGTCAAAATTTAATCATTCACTATTTGATCTAATGGCTTATTTTTAAGCCACTTGTCACTACCACATTAATTCCTACCATTTCTTATGCCCAATTTTCTGTATGCAATTGATTATGGCCCAATTTCTAAAGACATTTATTCCTTAAACAAATTAAAAATTATCTTTAGCCCCCATAACTAAATTAACCTTCATTTTTTTGCCATTTTTTTGATTCTGATGTTCCTCTCATCAGAATTCCCTAAAATTTTTCTCATGGTGCAAAAACATATGCAAGAAGGTTTTTTTAAAAATTTTAAATGATTTCAACATCATTTCGATATAATTTCAGATCTGACAGAAAAATTCACAAGTCTAGAACCCGAAAGTCCAAAACTGCCAGAAAAAATATTTTTCACTTCCAATAGCTCATTTAGGCTATTTATAATGATTCTACACAATTGGAACAATTTTTGAAAGTCTATGAAATATTCTGGAGTTTGATCAAAATTATGGTCAACTCAAATAATAGTACTAGGAAAATTCTTTGATGTCTGTTTTGGAGACCTACATGAGCTCAATTTCTTCTCAAATTATACCTCTGGACTCCATTTAACACATATTATCTCATCTAATAGTTAAATATCAAACTTTCTATTGGGTCACCCATCCTACAATTTTCCTAGCTCATGTATGTTCAACACTTAAGTACTTGTGAATTCTACTGTACTATGCCAATGTAATCACATAAAATACCATTCTAATGTTACTGTTCATGGTCAATAAATTAATATTCATATAGATAAAATTTAAGCAGTTACATTTTTCCCTACTAATAAAAATTTCGTTTTTGAAATTTACCTAGATTGAAGAGCTGAGGATACTGTTATCTCATGGTCTCCTCTAGTTCTCAGGTCACATCTTTCATGTTATGTCAAGTCTAGAAAACTTTAACAAGTGGTATCTATTTGTTCCTTAATTGTCGAACTTCTTTGGCAAGAATCATCATTGTCTTTTCATCATATGACAAATCTAGTTGAAGTTGGACTTCCTTTAGTGTTATAACATGTGATAGGTCTAATTGATATCTCCTCAACATAGACACATGGAATACATGGTGGATTCTCTCTAATTTTGGTGGCAGCTTCAACTTGTAAGCAATTGGTCCAACCCGCTGTAATACCTCATATGGATCGATGAATCTAGGACTGAGCTTGCCTTTTTTGCTAAATCTTAGGATCTTCCTCCATAGAGAAACCTTCAAAAACAATTTATTGCCCACATTAAACTCTATGTCCTTTCTCTTTAAGTCAGCATAGGATTTCTTTCTATCTACTGTAGCTTTTAAATTATCTTTGATTAACTTCACCTTTTCCTCAGTTTCTTTGATTAAATCCAGTCCCATTAACTTTCTTTCGTTGAGTTCTTCCCAACATAAGGTAGTCCTACATTTTCTTCCATATAGCACTTCATATGGTGCTATTTTGATGCTAGACTAGTAGCTATTATTATATGTAAACTCTGCCAGTGAAATATATTTTTCCCAATTGCTACCAAATTTAAGTATATAACAGCAAAGCATATCCTCTAGTATCTATATAACTTGTTTGGATTACCCATCTGCCTGTAGGTGGAAGGTAGTGCTGTAATCTAGACGTGTTTCCAATGCTTGCTAAAGTTTCTTCCAAATTTTGGTTGTGAACTGAGGGTCTCTATCTGAAATGATAAAGGAAGGAACACCATGCAATCTTACTATTTCATTAATGTAGATATCTTCCAGTTTCACCAATGGAAAGTTGGATCTCACTGGTATGAAGTGAGTAAATTTTTTCAATTTATCCACTATTACCCATATGAAATCATGTTGCCTCCTGGTGAGTGGTAATCTAGACACAAAGTCTATGGTAATACTATCCCACTTCCATTCTGATATGGTGATGGGTTGCGGCAATCTAAAAGGAACTTGATGTTCTGCTTTTACCTGTTGGCATATTAAACATTTAGTCAAAAAGTCTGCTATTTGTCTTTTCATCCTAGGCCACTATTAGGTTGGTTTTTGTTGGATTTTTATGGTTACATGCATCATATACATGAGCGGAATTTTAAAATTTTTAACCATATGATCTGATCTTGCCATGAATACACAATATAACTATATGAGAATAAGAAAAATCACCTTTGATTTTTGTTGAACAGTTGATTTTACTTCGCACCGGGTTGTCGCAAACCACAGTGTCCAAAATCGAACACCTCCAATGAGTAATCCACACTAGAGAGGGGTAAATTGAACCAACAAATTGGTGTTCAACTAGGGCTGGCCGAAATTCCCAAGAGCTAGCTTGGGAAGTGGCGCAAAAGTGGAGAGAGAAATTAAGAGAAAAAGACTTTCCTTTTGTTTTAATCACTTAACCCTAATTCTCATTAGTTGGCCTTTTATAGTTAGGTTAAAATTCCAACTCCTTAATGAGATTGGGCTCTTTAAAATTGCTGGAGAATTATTAATTGGGTTTCTAGAATTAATTATAATCATTTGGGCTTAATTAAATCCAAATTAAATCTTTTCATAAAAGACCATGCACAAAATCCACAAACTAGGCCCTTTGTGCATCTAATTGGATTTAAATACCCAAATGGATTCCAAATCCAACCAAATTAAATATGTGAGTTCCATAACACTTATGTAACATATATAAATTAATTTGGTCCAAGAAAAAGCCCTCTAAGCCCTTCTGTATGGAGTTGGCGTGTAGCCCTCTTCTGGAGGGCTTCCTCCAACTTCTTCATTCCTTTGGCCCTCTATAATTTCTCCAATGGTCCTATTAATTATTATATCAGTCCTATAACACTTATAGTAGTCTTATAAAACTTATAAGATAATAATAATTAATCATGAAATACATTATTTCATTTAGGTCCAATTTACAGAACATTTCTCAAAAGTTCCGCGGATAATTTTATTTGATCATAATTAATTAAACTCTTTAATTAATTATTATCATATTCTCCTCTCTACCTTTATAGTAATATCAAATATTATTATCCTTGTCATTTTACCATTTTACCCTTTTCTCTATATGTGTGTGACCTATTGGGTTCCTGTCCATGTTGGCAGTATAATATGTAATTGTGAGTTCTATTCAAAACTCACATGATTTAAACTCCTTTAAATCATTTTATCAATCTCTATTGATATTTTGATACATCATTATACAAGTCATGATTGGCCTCTAGCTAGGCATCATGACTACCCAAATGTCAGGAAAGTCATGTGGTTTGACTGTACCCTTCCATAGAAACAGTTACCGTGCAATTACTCCTTTCACCACTCTTATCTCAATTAGATTCTGAGTATGGATTTCTGTCAACTCATATAAATCTAATTATGTATGTTCTATTAATTTAACCATTGTTCCTAAAATGCCCTTCATGGATCTCCATCCATCTCGGCATATTACTCTGGCCAGAGATTCACTGAACAAGGTAATTATAGAATCATGTGAGATAACTTCCCTTGTTAAATCTGGGATGGTGAATCCTTTGTCAATCACTCAACTATCTTCAAGTAGGTCATGATATACCCAATCTCCTAACTATGTTCACTCCCAGTTGGAAGTAATCAGTTATGGAGTCAAAGTATACCACTTGCTACTTAAGATAACTTGGGTGATCTCAAGTCTAAGGATACTTGCACAACCGCTATGAAGAGATTCCTCACTGACATAGATTTAATATCCATATGAGGATTCTCTTTGCAGGTCTCCAATGAACTTGTTCCTCTAACAAGCATCCACATGTTAGCATTGATTATCATCCATAATCACAATTATGAGAACCATTGCTTGAACCATTCAAGAAGCATAACATGTGCTAGTCTGTCCGAATTAACAATGTCCTATCTTGTTAATTCTATGACTAGGGATATTTAGATATTAACACATTTGCATGCGATAGACATCTCACATCATGAACACTTTCATGATTGCCTTTGCACTGTGTTTATAATATCTAGGACTTCATTTATTAATTTAAGATTTACAAACTCATGTATTCAAACACAGCATTAATAAATGAATGATGCCTTTTATTAAGAATATAAATTTCATACATATGAAAAACATCCCTATTACATGGGCTCTAGGGCATACTCTCTAACAATCTCCCACTTGCACTAGAGCCAATCACTCATATGTCTCAGACCCATGCTATTTATATGGTGATCATGCTTTATCTGGGAAAGTGCTTTAGTGAGGGGATCCGCCACATTGTCATCTGTGGGAACCCTTTCTATTTTTACATCATTTCTAGCTACTATTTCCCTTATGAGATGGTAGCGTCTGAGAACATGCTTGGATCGCTGATGAGACCGTGGTTCCTTTGCTTGCGCAATGGCTCCATTGTTGTCACAATATAAAGGAATCGGATCAACAATGCTAGGCACCACTCCTAGTTCGGTTATGAACTTTTTGATCCAGACTGCTTCTTTGGCTGCTTCTGAAGCAGCAATGTACTCAGCTTCTGTCGTGGAATCAGCAGTTGTTTCTTGTTTGGAACTTTTCCAACTAACTGCTCCTCCTCCCATTATGAACACATAACCAGATTGTGATTTACAATCATCTTTATCAGATTGGAAGCTGGCATCTGTATACCCGTTTACTTCCAAACTGCCCTCTCCATATACCAAGAATACATCCTTAGTCCTTCTCAAGTACTTAAGAATATTCTTGACAGCTGCCCAATGTTCCTCTCCAAAATTAGATTGGAATCTGCTTGTGACACTCAAAGCAAATGCTACATTTGGACGTGTACATAACATAGCATACATGATAGAACCAATTGCAGATGCATATGGTATTCTATTCATGCTCTCTCTATCCTCCAGTGTCTGTGGACACATAGACTTAGAAAGGTGTTTCCCATGCACCATGGGTATAAACCCTTTCTTAGAGAGATCCATATTGAACCTCTTCAATACTTTATCTATATATGTACTTTGAGAAAGACCTAGCAACCTATTGGATCTATCTCTATAGATCCTTATTCCCAGAATATAGGATGCTTCTCCAAGGTCTTTCATGGAGAATTGCTTGGATAACCATATTTTAACAGATTGGAGAAGAGAAATGTCATTTCCCATGATCAATATGTCATCTACATATAGAACTAGGAAGACAATTGCACTCCCACTGACCCTTTTATACACACAAGGTTCATCTTCATTCTGTGAGAAACCAAACTCTTTGATTGTCTCATTGAATCGTATGTTCCAACTCCTAGAGGCTTGCTTCAATCCATAAATGGATCTTTAAAGCTTGCATACCTTTTCACCATTTCCTGATGTGAATCCTTCTGGTTGTGTCATATACACATCCTCGGTAAGATTTCCATTAAGGAAAGCTGTCTTCACATCCATCTGCCAAATCTCATAATCATAATGAGCTGCAATGGCTAAAAGTATTCTTATAGACTTAAGCATCACTACAGGAGAAAAAGTTTCGTCATAGTCAATACCTTCTTTTTGACGATAACCTTTTGCTACTAAGCGAGCTTTATAGGTAACTATATTACCTTCCATGTCAGTCTTCTTTTTGAAGACCCATTTGCACCCTATGGGTTTTATCCCTTCAGGTGGTTGAGTTAAAGTCCATACTTTATTCTCATACATGGAGTCCATTTCGGACTGCATAGCCTTAAGCCATAAATCACGTTCTGAACTGTTCAAAACTTCTTGATAGCTTGTAGGCTCATTGTCCTCTACTACAGTTATGCCTCTATCCGAATCAATGTGAAATCCATATCTCACAGGGATAGAACGCATCCTAGTAGATCTTCTAGGATTTTGTGTATAATCAGGTTCAACTGTGATTTCATCATTATGAAATTCAGTCTCAGGTTCAATCGATTGATCATCTTCTATTTGTGGGTCTTGAACTTCACCAAGCTCAATTTTACTCCCACTGTCCTCTCGTAGGAGAAATTCTCTTTCTAAGAAGACAGCATGCCTTGAAACAAACACCTTTTGTTCTAAGGGATGATAGAAATAATATCCAAACGTTTCTTTTGGATATCCCACAAATAAACATTTGTCAGACTTAACATCCAGTTTGTCTGACATTGTCCTCTTCACATAAGCAGGACAACCCCATACTTTCATATGAGAAAGCGTGGGTTTCTTGTTATTCCACATCTCATATGGAGTAACATCAACCGATTTACTAGGAACTCTATTTAACACATAAACAGCAGTTTCTAGTGCATACCCCCAAAAGGACTTAGGCAAGTCCGCTCGGCTCATCATCGATCGAACCATATCTAATAGTGTTCGATTCCTCCTTTCGGATACACCATTGTGTTGTGGTGTATATGGAGGAGTCCATTGAGATAAAATCCCATTATCTCTAAGATAATCCTGAAACTCTTGACTTAAGTATTCTCCACCTCGATCTGATCTAAGTGTTTTAATACTTTTGCCAAGTTGTTTCTCTACTTCATTTCTGAATTCTTTGAACTTTTCAAATGCTTCAGACTTATATTTCATTAGATAGATATATCCAAACCTGGAATAATCATCTATGAAAGTAATGAAGTAGGAGTAACCTCCTCTAGCATGTGTAGTCATTGGACCACATACATCCGAATGTATTAAGTCCAAAACCATTTTAGCTCGTTCTCCTTTACCAATAAAGGGAGCTTTTGTCATTTTTCCCAATAAACAAGATTCGCATGTATCAAATGATTCATAATCAAATGATCCCAAATCACCTGACTTGTGCAATTTGGTCATGCGTTTTTCATTTATGTGGCCTAAACGACAATGCCATAAGTATGAGGTATTTAGATTATCATGTTTCATTCTCTTGGTATCCACATTATGTACTTCTTTAATTAAATCAAGAACAAATATACCATTCTCAATGATAGCTTTTGCATAAAATATATTGTTCTTAAAAATGTAACAACATTTGTCCTTTAAAGAAATATCATAATCGTTCATTAAACAACTGAAAGAAATAATACTCTTGGACAAAGCTGGAACATAATAACAATTATTTAATTCCAGTACTAATCCACTAGGAAGAGGCAAATAGTAAGTCCCCACAACTGTTGTAGAGATGTTTTGTCCAGTAGCTGACTGCAAACATATCTCTGCCTTTCCAACTCTTCTAAAGCTTCTAAGCTCCTGTAGATCATAACATAAATGAGATCCACATCCGGTATCTAATACCCAAGATTGTTTTGAAGCAATAGAATAAGTATTAATTTCAATCATATGAATACCTGAAGTAGAAGCATCAGCTTGCTTCTTCTCCTTGAGAGAATCTAGATAGGCCTTGCAGTTACGCTTCTAATGACCATCCTTTCCACAATGGAAGCAAGTTCCTTTGGGATTCTCTTTCTTGGCAACCTTCTTCTTAGAGATCCCACCATTCTTTGGCTGCGCCTTGGTTATCTTCTTCTTCTTCTTCTGCTTCTTGCCTTTAGCAGAAGTGACAACCATGACACTTTTTGGATCCTTCTTAAATGATCCATCAGCTGTCTTGAGCATATTGATTAACTCAGGAATGGATACTTGGATCTTGTTCATGTTGAAGTTAAGCACGAAAGGTGCATAACTTGGAGCCAACGAGTACAAGATTAAATCTATGTATAGATCATTATCCATAACATAGCCAAGTCTACTCAAATGCTCAATATACCCATACATCTTCAATGCATGAGCAGCAGCTGAAGTGCCTTCCACCATTTTGCAACTAAATAGAGCTCGAGCAATCTCATATTGCTCAGTTCTAGCCTGAGAAGAATAAAGCTCCTCTAGATGCAAAACGATGGTTCTAGCATCCATCATTTCATGTTGCTTCTGAAGCTCCGAGGACATAGCACCCAGCATCAGACATGCTGCTGTTTCACTATCTTCCATGTATTTTCGATAAATGCCTTTGATCTCATCAATGGCATCATCTGATGGACGTGGTGGTGGATCTTTATCCAAGACATAGTGGATCTTTTCAGCTTTGAGAACAATTCTCACTTGCCTGATCCAGTCAGAATAGTTGTTGCCAACCAGCTTGTTATCCAAGATTGATCGTATGTTAATGTTTGATGTGCTCATGATGATGACCTAGATGTGAAAAAGAAAAGATATGAGAGTATGTTCATATATATATATATATGCATTAATAAGGTCTTTAATTAATCCATTTACTCCCACTATTTTATTGCGAATTAATAGCCCTCACTATATAATCCGAGAAAACCCGATGGTTTTCTTAGTGGGCCAATATCCAATCCTTGATATGTAATTTGACCTTGACTGTGGTCAACAAGCCAAATTCCATACCCTTGAAAGGTAGGTATCTTTATACCAATTGTGTCTCTACACAACTATTGGATCATTAGGTTATCAACTCTTGATGCATGCATATCATATATGCATTCCCTAATCTTGCCTCTAGAACCATTAGCCTTGACTGTGGTCAACAAACTAATGGGCTAGCTAAGATGACCCATTTAATTAGATTTGAACATATTCGATATAATGTGAGCTTGACTGTGGTCAACAACCCACACTATAAAGAACTCTGGTTCTCCTCAAATTAATGGAAGGCTTATATACCTTAGTATTTGTTTGAGGGTTTTAGTTAATTAAGTCTCATCATACATGGTTGGCATACATTGGTATGCATCCTACATCTATCACATAAATATAAGCATACAAATATGGTATAGTTATGGACTTCACTACATTGATTTCCCCGAGCCATGAGAGAAATCAAAAGGTCACACCTAGGTAGTATGCATGATTCAAACAAGAAAAATAATTACATTATCTTCAAGCTTGTTGGATCTCCATCCGGCCCATCTTGCTCCTTGAAAATGGTCTCCATCTCTATTTCTAATTCTAATCTAAGTAATCTAATTACATATTACAATTTGAAATCAAATACAAACCAAAAACAAGTGGCCGGGACATGAAAGTCTTCATTGGGCCAAAACATGCATTATGCTCAATCACATTGGGCTTTGTCCATAACTAACCATCATGCCAATCATTCACCCTTATATGCCTTTCTAATGCATAAAGAAATGGATTACTAACTTTGTTTCAACCTTTGAAACTATATTTTGAGTTATTTTAATGATGTGATCAAATTAGGAAACTTTTTCCATTTTGGAAACTTTCATTTTAGGAAACCTTTTTGCATGAATTTGTTCTTGCCTTAATAATCAATCAAATTGATTATTAATTAATTATAAATTGATTATTTAATTAATTAATCATATTAAATAATTAAAAGAATCAATTTTGGGCTTAAATAAGTGTAGGCCGAAACCCATAGAAGAAAAACCCTAAGTGTGTTCACACACAAACCAGTTTTGTGTCATTTGGACCATTTGGGCCTTTTGGAATGAGCCAAGCCCACTCCAGCCCTTAAAACCCATTAATAAACTTAATTAATGTTTATAATAGTTAATTTAAATCAGCTCCTTGGGCCTACCAAGTCATTTACTAATTTAAACCAAGTCCGTAAACATAATTAAGCCCATTAAGTGGTTTTAATGAATTAAAATTAATCAAATTAATTTAAGGCCCATTTTAATTAATCCAATTAATTAAAAACACTTTAATATATCATATATATCATATTTAGAAGATCAAAAGTCGTTCTAACCAAGAACACATCAAGAACACACGAAGAACACCAATTTATCGAACTTTTCGACAAAACTAGTTTTCATGCAAAACTTGTTCGATTTTAATTCCGTTCGATCCTACGGCTTAATATCACATATTAAACACATAAAATATCATCTAAATGATTTTTAAATGGATCCATAAGAAATTAAATTAGAACAGCCCCTACATTACCTAGGGTTTCACGCCAAACCCTAATGGGTTTCACGCCAAACCCAAATCAAAATGCTTCAAAAAATTCGTTTTTGTTTCCACCAAATTTATTTGATCACATATACAACCAGAAATCAATATTTCTCATTCATGAACAATCAAATCTAATATTTTAAAGTTCATGAAATAAATAACACAAAACAAAACAAAACTTATTCCGCAGAAAAATATAGAATTGTATATCCATGGCAAAACCGTGGCTCTGATACCATGTTGGATTTTTATGGTTACATGCATCATATACATGAGCAGAATTTTAAAATTTTTAACCATATGATCTGATCTTGCCATGAATACACAATATAACTATATGAGAATAAGAAAAATCACCTTTGATTTTTGTTGAACAGTTGATTTTACTTCGCACCGGGTTGTCGCAAACCACAGTGTCCAAAATCGAACACCTCCAATGAGTAATCCACACTAGAGAGGGGTAAATTGAACCAACAAATTGGTGTTCAACTAGGGCTGGCCGAAATTCCCAAGAGCTAGCTTGGGAAGTGGCGCAAAAGTGGAGAGAGAAATTAAGAGAAAAAGACTTTCCTTTTGTTTTAATCACTTAACCCTAATTCTCATTAGTTGGCCTTTTATAGTTAGGTTAAAATTCCAACTCCTTAATGAGATTGGGCTCTTTAAAATTGCTGGAGAATTATTAATTGGGCTTCTGGAATTAATTATAATCATTTGGGCTTAATTAAATCCAAATTAAATCTTTTCATAAAAGACCATGCACAAAATCCACAAACTAGGCCCTTTGTGCATCTAATTGGATTTAAATACCCAAATGGATTCCAAATCCAACCAAATTAAATATGTGAGTTCCATAACACTTATGTAACATATATAAATTAATTTGGTCCAAGAAAAAGCCCTCTAAGCCCTTCTGTATGGAGTTGGCGTGTAGCCCTCTTCTGGAGGGCTTCCTCCAACTTCTTCATTCCTTTGGCCCTCTATAATTTCTCCAATGGTCCTATTAATTATTATATCAGTCCTATAACACTTATAGTAGTCTTATAACACTTATAAGATAATAATAATTAATCATGAAATACATTATTTCATTTAGGTCCAATTTACAGAACATTTCTCAAAAGTTCCGCGGACAATTTTATTTGATCATAATTAATTAAACTCTTTAATTAATTATTATCATATTCTCCTCTCTACCTTTATAATAATATCAAATATTATTATCCTTGTCATTTTACCATTTTACCCTTTTCTCTATATGTGTGTGACCTATTGGGTTCCTGTCCATGTTGGCAGTATAATATGTAATTGTGAGTTCTATTCAAAACTCACATGATTTAAACTCCTTTAAATCATTTTATAAATCTCTATTGATATTTTGATACATCATTATACAAGTCATGATTGGCCTCTAGCTAGGCATCATGACTACCCAAATGTCAGGAAAGTCATGTGGTTTGACTGTACCCTTCCATAGAAACAGTTACCGTGCAATTACTCCTTTCACCACTCTTATCTCAATTAGATTCTGAGTATGGATTTCTGTCAACTCATATAAATCTAATTATGTATGTTCTATTAATTTAACCATTGTTCCTAAAATGCCCTTCATGGATCTCCATCCATCTCGGCATATTACTCTGGCCAGAGATTCACTGAACAAGGTAATTATAGAATCATGTGAGATAACTTCCCTTGTTAAATCTGGGATGGTGAATCCTTTGTCAATCACTCAACTATCTTCAAGTAGGTCATGATATACCCAATCTCCTAACTATGTTCACTCCCAGTTGGAAGTAATCAGTTATGGAGTCAAAGTATACCACTTGCTACTTAAGATAACTTGGGTGATCTCAAGTCTAAGGATACTTGCACAACCGCTATGAAGAGATTCCTCACTGACATAGATTTAATATCCATATGAGGATTCTCTTTGCAGGTCTCCAATGAACTTGTTCCTCTAACAAGCATCCACATGTTAGCATTGATTATCATCCATAATCACAATTATGAGAACCATTGCTTGAACCATTCAAGAAGCATAACATGTGCTAGTCTGTCCGAATTAACAATGTCCTATCTTGTTAATTTTATGACTAGGGATATTTAGATATTAACACATTTGCATGCGATAGACATCTCACATCATGAACACTTTCATGATTGCCTTTGCACTGTGTTTATAATATCTAGGACTTCATTTATTAATTTAAGATTTACAAACTCATGTATTCAAACACAGCATTAATAAATGAATGATGCCTTTTATTAAGAATATAAATTTCATACATATGAAAAACATCCCTATTACATGGGCTCTAGGGCATACTCTCTAACAGTTTTAATTCTTGATACATTTTATTATTGCTTAGGTACATGGTGTAATTGCTGCTATGGGCTTCTATCAAGATATTCTTCTTCACTTCTGCATTATCCGGTACACAAATCATTCCCTTCTAGTATAAATAATGATCACTACTAAGGAAGAACTCACTAACTTTTCCTACATGTATTTGAGAAATAATATAGGCTAACTGATCATCTTGCCTCTGAGTGGCTTTTATCTGCTGTAACTAATCATATTTAAGTTGCAGTTTAGCTACAAGTGCTCCATCCTGAGCCATAGTCAACCTAACATTCATAGCTTTTAAGGCTACTAAATACTTTTTATTGAGTGCATCAACTACTACATTTGCCTTACTAGGATGGTAATCAATCAAGCAGTCATAATCTTTAATAAGTTCCAACCAGCACCTTTGCCTTAAGTTGAGTTCCTTCTGAGGGGGTAAATATTTTAAAATCTTATGGTCAATGTAGATGTAACATTTCCCACCATATAGATAATGCCTTTAGATCATTAATATGAACGTAATTGTTGCTAACTCTAAATCATGGATAGGATAGTTCCTTTTATAAGTCTTGAGTTGTTTGGAGGCATAGGCTATCACCTTGTCCTCCTACATCAATATACATCCTAACCCATTCTTGGAAGCATCACTATAAATGACAAAGGGCTTACCCAGGGTTGGTTGTGTGAGAATAGGAGCTTCAGTCAACATACTTTTCAACCTTTCAAAACTCTCTTGGCATCAGTCGGTCCACTTAAACCTAGCATTCTTCTGTAGCAACTTGGTGAGTGGATTAGCTATCATGGAAAACCTTTTAACAAAATGCTTGTAGTAGCCAACTAATCTAAGGAAACTCCTTACTTTGGTGACCTTTTTAAGTGATTTCCATTCTAAGATAACTTAAATCTTTTGGTTAACAACCTTGATCCCTTCTGCTGATACTACATGACTAGGGAAGGTGACTTTATTGAGCCAAAACTCGCATTTGTTGAACTTTGCATACAATTGTTTATCTCTCAGCTTCTATAGCATAATTCACAAGTGTTTATCAACCTCTTCTGAGGTTTTTGAATACACCAGAATGTCATCGATGACAACCACGATAAACTGATCCAAATAAGGGTAAAAGATGAGTTTTATTAAGTCCATAAATGCTACTAGTGCATTGGTAAGACCAAATGGTATGAATAAGAACTCATAATGACCATACCAAGTGTGAAAAGCTGTCTTTGGTACATCTACTTCTCTAACCCGAATCTGATGATACCCGTGCCTTTCAACTAATCAAATAAGTCATCAATTCTAGGTAGAGGATATTTTTTTATTATGACTTTTTTCAGCTTTCTATAATCAATACAAAGTCGTAAAGAGCCCTTCTTTTTTACAAACAATACTGGTGCTTTCCATGGTGATACACTGGAATGAATGAATCCCGTATCGAGTAATATCTACAGTTGGATCTTCAACTCTTTTAATTTTGTAGGTGCCATGCAATAGGGAGCTATAGAAATAGGAGTAGTGCCAAGCACCACATCAATAGTAAACTCAACTTCCCTGCCTGGTAGCAATCTCGGTAACTCATTAGAAAAGATATCAGGGAAGTCATGAACAGTGGGGACATCACTGACTTTTGGCTTTTCTTACTTAGCTTTTATCACATAAGCTAAGTAAGCCTAACACCCTTTTCGAATACATCTATTTGCTGTAGTGGCCAAGATGACATTTGACAAGAAATCATATCTTTTTCGCACGGTAGTGATCTCCAGTCCCTTGGGAGTTCTCAATATAATCCTTTTTAATCGACAATCAACCATTACTTGATGTTCGTGGAGCCAATCTATTCCTAAGATTACATCGAACTCATGGAAAGGATGCAAGATCAAGTTTGTAAGAAAAGTGGTTTATTGTACTTGAATAGGGCGGTCTTTATAAACCTTATTTACTACTACACTGTGTCCCAAATAATTACTCACTAGTATGTCCTGGTCTAGTTGTGATCTAACCAAACCCTTCCCATTTGTAATCTTTGTGCTAAGGTATGAATATGTGGACCCTAGATTAATTAAAACATAAACTGGAGCATCAAATAAATAAAATTTACCTACTATGACATCAGGAGTGTCCTGGTCTTCCCTACCCCTAACTATATAAGTACGGATAGGTAATCATGCTTCTGCCACTAGAGGCACCTGTGTACTCCCTCTCACTGGTAAGGCTCTAGTGGGTCTACCTCTACCATGTCCTTTGGGTGGTATTGTGCTGGGTTTATTTGCGAGAGTGGCTAATGTAGTGGCCTGTGCTTGAGGACAATCTTCTGTAAAATGGTCTTTTGACTTACATCTTAAGTAGGTTCCTATAAGTCTCCAATATTCACCTGGATAGTGACACCCTCTCCTATAACCTTAAGGGTCACTAGCAACAGAGGTGGCTGGTGGAGCAGCTCGAGCCGTAGATTTTTGATCTATAATGGTGTAGCTGTAGGTATAACACCCTTATACTGCATATAAACTGACTCACTTTATCTTAAAAGTATCAACATCTTTACTACGTTATTGAGCTATGAATTATTAAATATAAAGATCTTCTGAAGAAAATGAATCTAACAGAAGTGTTATACAATTGAAAACTTTATACTTTTGAGTTTCTTAGAACGTTTAAGATTTACATCCAATAATCTTTAGTATAACACATCATTTGACATTACAAATAAAATTCTTGTCACCAAAAATAACTCAACATCAACAGCTATACTTTTAAGACTCTCTCTCTTATGTTGGCCCAACTATTGCAGACATTAACCTTGAGATGATCTCTTAACTCAAAAGCTACACAAATAAAATAACACATGTTAAACAATAAAGCTTAGTGTGGGAAACTAAATATGAAAGACAACCACTCATACTGATCGTCAAAATCAAAATATATACATCAATTGAAACATTAAAAGTGACATGTCGGAAATAGATGTAATTTAAGATGTGCAAATTTTAAACAACAATGTAACCCTACATTTAATCCGACATCCTTAAATATCAACATTGATTAAAATAATCTATACATTAATAAATATATTCCATACATTAGAAACCAAGTTAATCATGTTGTTTCATATATCATAAGAAATAGTTATACTATAATTAACTGTGATGTATTTATACTCTAGATTAACCTGCTTATAGGTATAATAGCATTCAAAACAGTCATCTGTAATCACACTCAAGCACGCTTGATATGTATATGCATTTATTTAATAGTTAACCAATGGATTAGAAAATCTTGACATATTTATCAATCTCACGTAGTAAACAATAAGAGCATTTGAGAAACTTAATAGTTAACTTAACATGTTTGTATTGTATACTAACTGAGAATTCTTCATGCATTTAACTCATTTAAACAATTTCAAAAATCTGGAACCAACTATAAATAACATACATATATATATATATATATATATATATATATATATATATATATATATATATATATATATATATATATATATATATATATATATATATATATCTTGTGTTACTTGGTAGCCTCTATTTATTTAAACTTATGAAACAATACAAGCAAATCATGTCAAACATGTAATCAAGCAATATCTATAACTCTTATATAATACTTGCTTTGTACATTATACTTTAATGTCGGTACTGTACTTATAGTTTAGCCTGCCAAAGTTCTAAAGGTGGATAACGGGAACAGGAGATACCCGAGGGTATCAAAACAGGGGATATCCAAGGATATCTAAAATATAGACCCAAACAGGGCCAACAGAATAGGGGACCGGTCAAGTGAACCCAAATGGGGTCAGCTAACAACCCAAATAGGGTTGTTCATGATCCAAATGGGATCAACAGTAATTTAGACCCAAACGGGGTCAACAGTAGGAGCTGCAAAATCCCTATAGGCGCCTATCTATTCACAGTTGAACTCTAGTAGCAGACAATACTATGTTCATGTTCATTCTGCAAATTATACTCATACGTTATAGAGATAATATGGCCTTTGTGCCATTAAATTTAGAATAAGGAAAGTTTTAGATTTATGGATACATTTATCAATGTGTCAAGTTTCATAATCACGTATATATCGTAATGATTACATCATTTCAAAATCCATGGATAAGTATAAGCATTTAAGCATGATCAAGACATTGAAGAATCACATGCCACAAGCTTATTCATATACTTGTTGTATGTATATATATATATATATATATATATATATATATATATATATATATATATATATATATATATATATATATATATATATATATATATATTTCTGTACTTTCATTCAATGGTGTTGAATTATCCATCACGTATTATAGCAATTATGTATTGTCACTCATCAATGGAAAACTAGAGCAGTCAAGCATACATAATTCACTTTAAAAGAATAACTGACCTTGAGCTTGATCCCAGGCTCAATATGTATAAACCTGCACTTTTATGTATCTCCAAATTATCTAGCATATGTTTTATTAATGAACTTGCTAGATAAGTTTATTTGTGACCTTTCTATATACTCTTATTGCTACTAATGTTGCATCAATTAATTAACAAATCCAGTCATTTATTGTTATATGAGTTTATTCAACCAAACTTGCAAATATATTAAACTTATAGTTATAGATAACTCAAGATATAATAGGAGTTAAGCACACAATTGCATTTATTCAACACCTGTCATAGCATGGACAACAACATTTAGGTGAGGTAGATATAGAGGCTTCAATATCGATTATGTATTATTACAATTCAGTTACTTCAAGAACTATTCTATGCCAATGCACTTCTTGTGATCAAATTAACGAGACTATATACATTAACATATCGGAGTATTACAACACCAAACATATATAAAAACTTTGTTTATGTCTTTATTGAAACAGTGAAACTAAGAATTAGTTAAATCATATTTCATGCCTCTTATTAGTATACTTTAATGTCTTAGATAAGTGCCTTATACTTTGAATGAGTGTGACTATAACTTGGGGGTGAGTATTATTGGCACATGCATAATCATAGGATAGTTATATTGTTACTATGGAACAATTATGTATGCAAATTTCATATAATGATTCAATTACTTTTTAATATGCTATCATTAGGTTTCACACACTACAAGAAAAATCCATTTTTCTGACGAAAATTCCCAACAGAATTGAGTGAATTTTCGTAGGGAAACCAAATTGTTGACGAAATTTAGCAATGAAAAATAGCAAAGCAGAACCGGTTGTAGGTACCTTTCCCAACAAAAAATTTTTTCGTCAATAAATTTACCGATAGAAATTATTGACTATCGCTAATTTTGTCGGTAGGTGGAGACCAAAAACTGTCGTCATTTACTATATTTACCAACGAAATTAGTTTCCGTCGTTAAAATTACCAACTGATTTTTTTTCCATCAGTAATTTTACCGAAGGAAATAAGTATTCCGTAGGCTAATTTTCGACGGAATGGTAAATTCTGTAGGTAAATTTAACGACGGACATATTTTTTCGTCGGTAAATTTGCGTTCTGCTAAAAATGTGGCGACGAAATTATCCATCACTATTCCGTCACTAAAATGTTGTATATTTTTAATAATTAGAGCGGGCAATGATTTACAATCTTCAGTCTTCACCTATCAATTAAATTTGTTGCATAATTAGAGGGGGCAATGATTTACAATCTTCAGTCTTGACCTATCAATTAAATTTGTTGCATAGCTATTGGGAAGGGTAAGAAAAAATATAAAATGATCAAAAGACAACAACATGGATAGTTCAATTGCAAATACAAAGTAATGTGTTATACCCTTTACTAAAGATATCTAAGAATCAGAAAAAAGATACTCTTCCATCTCAAAATTAATGCCTCAAAGATTCTCATGCCGTATATAAAATTAAATCTCCAATGCATAGCAACTATTATCTATGTGCTTGCTAGCGAAAAATCTAAGTTTATAGTACGCAAAAATTTGTATAATTTCCTTAGAAAAAATCTATAAGAAAATGGCAAAATTTGTTGAGAGAAAAGAAGAAAAGAAAATTCCTTGCACGACTTAGTAAGAAAAGGCCAATTGATAAGCTATATAATTTTCTTTATCTGCTAAATTTCAACGTATCACAAACTATTCTTTTACATTTTTTTCTTTAAACTAATACTATCATTGACAAAGAACTCATATATATATATATATATATATATATATATATTAAAGTTGACAGTGATGATATAGGAAAAAGCATTTGAACTTATAATTATAGATGGATTCATTTATATAATTCAATAGATAAAATGGGCTATATTTGTGTAATTTAATGATAAACTTAAACTTTCCTTTTTAATTGTTATGCACTGTTGTGTTGTTAAAAAAAACTATTTACTAATCAATAAACTTTAAATAAATGGTAATAATTTGGTAATCAGAATTATGAGAAAAACAAAATTTTGTCACTATATATAGTATAAATTTTAACTAATTTAATGTTACATCTGAAATATAAAAATCAGTTCAATTTTACTTCCACCAAACAATCCGTTTCATTCAATCGAATTCCATCCATTCATCCATTTGGTCAACCTAGGGTCCAATTCTTTTCAGGATCTGCAGTCTATAAATAAGCCATTCATCTAAAAGGAAGCACTCAACAAAAGAACATACCAAAATGAATTAAAATATATTCTAGCATATAATTTTTCATTAAGCACTTAGCATAAAATTAGTGTTCACTCTACGGTATATTCTATCACTACACAAATATGTTGTACCACACATTTCCAAAACACATAAAAAATAGTGAATATTCATGCATAAAATTGCAGTTTAGATAGAAATCTGATCAATTATGCTGGATGCAAAAGAAAATCCAATTTCACTGAAAAAGAAAACATCAACAGAGAACTAAGCTAAAAATAAAAGTAGCACCTTTTAATTGGAATTTATAGCTTTATATATACAAAAGTCGAACACTGTTTACATTTTGCATCCTTCATTTATTGAAAACAAAAAATCAACTTATTATGTATAAAATTCAACCCTTTATAATTTAATTATTTATCATATACAACAAAGGCAATATAACAGTTTTGAGATCTACATTACATAAAATATTTCAATTTCATTAGTAGAATTTACAGCTAAAAAATAAAATGAAAAAGATATCGAACGAACTAATTAATTATATCTATATAAATGTGTAAAACATTTTCAATATTTTATAGAAAAATTCAGACCCTGTAAAACAAGTCATCATTTACATTTTGACCCCGTAAAGTCTTAAGATTTTTGACAACACTGCATATATATGATGCATCCAAGCTGGTACTTCGCAAATGGCATCAGGTTGTGACTGAGTCTGGAAGTGAAACTTTGAACTCCGGCATGGACTTGCATGATTCATATATTCTACTTAAAGTAGGGAACTTGGACTGCATAAACATAAAAATATGTCAAAAACAAAATTGCTTTAAGTAAATATTTCCAGCATCCATAACATCATATGCAGCCATTTAGGTTTGGAAGTGGTAAAAGTATCAATATAGCATTAAAATACTTGTATTTGAAGTTTCATAACCAAAAGATATGTCTTTCGAAATTGTGGATATTGGATCCAGAACAAATCAAGATTCTTATCCAAGTAGAAAGGTAATATCTAAGTTATTCCTATCCAGAACCAATCCATTAACAATAGATTCAATTTTTACTCCTCTTGTAAACAATCATATCAATTGCACACCATCATTATTATATTTTACAAGAAGATGTGCACTGGGTAGTAGACAATTAAGCATATGATTGTTTATCTCATTTGTCAATGCAAAATAATTAATAAAGTATAACAAGCTTTAGATAAATAATACAAAAAGTCTCGACAAAAATGGTAAATTCAATAAATCAAGAAAAATAAACTAAATGGATGAGTAGTTGAAGATCAAATAGCAAAGATGATATCCTACCTTTGGCATTGATGCATCTATTAACTTGCAAATTAAATTTCTCCTCATTATATTGGGACCCCTTAAATTTCTCAGCTTTCTTTTTCCTGCAGACTACTGACTAATAATTGGTTTGTCCAAATTAATGAACCAATTGACCATCAACAATTGCATCAACCTTCAATAACTTTTATAGGAGACCTGAAAAACGAAGATACAATTCAAAAAACTATGAAAACAACATTTAATTATCAGAATTAAATAGATAACATGTTATGTTTCAGTTGACTCTAAAATTAGATAGCTAAACATTATGCAATATATACAGCACAAAACAATTAGAACTGACTGGTTTAATTGCCTGACCTATCAAAACATCTTCGTAAATGAAGTGAACTTCATCACACACATTTAGAGAATAAAGGCAGTCCAATCCGATAATCACAATAGCAGATTCTATAGAATCTAAAAGAAATTTAACAACTACAAATCACTCAAACAAAAAATTCAAATGCATGCAGGTGTGCAATTGACCAACTGAATTTTTCGTGTTAATCTCAATCTAGCTACTTTCTAGCCCTCCCTCTCCAGGTTTCAGATCCCCGTCTCCCAATACCCTCAATATTATTCCATATAAATTAGAAAACATCTCCGGAAAACCTCATCAAATTCCAGAATAGCAGTTAAGAGCAGAAACAATCGTCATGTGATCACAATGGCCAACAGATAAATAACTGAAAATGTAATTCATACAACAATTGACAATATGCGTCTTGCCAATCTTTTCTCTGTTTCAATCGGATCCTGTCAATAATTAAGAAAAAAATTGAAATAACCTCCAGGTCTCAACTAATAATTGAATCCTGCCCCCCCACCCCCAAAAAACAAAAAAAAAAGAGGGTAAACAAACAACAAGTGGATAAAAAGAAGAAAAGAAAAAGTCCAAGCATCAATACAACCAGATTCATTAGTACCAATTACTAACAATACTTTAAAATCTCTCACCTTATTATGTCCTAAATTTGAATCATATCCAAAATATTAAGATTCAAAACCAAATCTTAAATCACAAAACCAAATCTTAAATCACAAAACCCAACTATCAATTTATTATATCCAATGCTTCACACAGCAACCAGACATTGGGTTTTACACAAAACAAAAATTATTCTTAATTAAGAATTAATAATTAATTTAAATAAATTCATTAGAAATGAATTTGGTAGTCATATACCTATTCCTTCAAATTTCTGCATTTTTTTACATTTTTGTCTGTCCCTAAGCTCGCCAGAGCTTTGCCGAAGGCACCCACCGCTGTCGCCACGAAGATCAAGGTTTCGGGATCCCTATGCCCGTGGTCATGCGCCCAGCCACCGCTGGTTTGATCGAAAATCGAGCTCAAATCGTCGGCTCCTCCTTCCCACGATATACATGCTACCAGCAAGTGGGAAGCAACCAAGGGTACCAAAATGATCGCCTCTTCCTCAAAATTTGACCAGTATCGTGTGTGTCACTGGTTACCACCATAAGTCGCCGGAGGAGGAGAAAGAATCATTCGGTAAAGGAGAAAAACAGAAGAGGAAGAGGGAGCCAGATCGCCGTTGCTGGTGGTTGAAACAGCGAGGCGTCGGTGACTATTGGTGAGAAGCGATGGCGAAACGTTGATCGCTAGTGAGAACGCCGTTGATCGGTGGCAGCGCCATTCTTGCCTTCCCACCTCCCTAGAGGTGCTCACGGGGCGGGGCGGGGCCGGGGATTGCATCCCCACTCACTGCCCCGCCAAGGTCAGGGATTCCCCGCCCCCGACTCTAGAATGGGGAGAAAATCCCCCCCGTCCCCCACCCCGCGGGGATCCCGTCCCCACAAGGATCTCCGTTCCCCGATTTAGTGATTTTTTAATCTTTTTGTTGAGTCCTAATTGTGAAGAAAGTAATACCTCCTAAAAAGTATTCAACTTAAAAAAAATAGAAATCTAAATTTGTCAATTTTCTACTTCTAAATTTTTTTTTCTGTTGATTTGAGTATAATTCTTATAATTTATACACTATAATAGCATTAGCACCATAATTTATATACTATAAAAATGTAAAAGCAAGAAAATCGATAACTTCATTGCCTAAATGTAAACTAAATATATTGCATTCATTTTTAGTCAAATTAAATGCATTCAATTTACTTTTATCTAAATTTAATACACTATATTCATTTTTACCCAAAAAAACTAAATTCATTTTTAGTAAACTAAATATATTATATTTATTTTTATCCAAACTAAATAAATTGTGTTCAATTATCCAAATCAAACTCAAATTCAATCTTATTTTAATTCAATAGCACCTCTTATTTTCAAAAATAAATTTTTTCTTTTTATTTTTTATAAATTTTAAATTTATTTATTTACTTTTTTAATATTGATTATTTTCATCAAATTTAAAATTAAATTAAGATTCCCACCTTGCAATTGGACCTAATAGGGATATAGTTATAGGCATGCAATGAATACATTGTGAAGGATGATTGATCAAATAGCCAACACAATTTTTAAAATTTGTATACGGAGATTGGGCAAAAATAAAAATCCATATTCCTTGAGAGCTTTCTTTCACTTATCAAATTATCGAATTGCCTAGTGTAATTATATTTGATCTTAATTAATTTAATTGATACTTAATTTTAATTAAAATGTGAATTCAAATGAAATCCAAATTCAAAAAAATTGAATTAATTCAATTAAATTTGGCAATTGAAATTGATTAAAATTCAATTTAATTTCAATTTGAATAGTATTCAATTAAAATTAAATTAATAGATTAAATCCAATTTAAATTAAGTTTACAAATTCAATTTTAATTAAAAAGAAGATTGAATTTGAGTTCAATTTAAAAAATAGTATATTTGTTTGGAGCAAAACTAAATATAAGCATTTAATTTTGGCCAAATTGGATAAAGTATATTAGCTCTAGTGAAACTATATACGGTCTATCAACAGCAAGTATTATTGACAGTGGACAATTAAGACAATCGTAATTAAAAATAGAAGATCTTTTCACTATTGCTGTATATTTTTTTTACTAATTCTCTTCACTGTTGGTGTTAAGAAAGCTAAAAAGACAATAAATTTTGTGGGGTTATTTCAAAGTTAACGGTGTTTAACTTATTTAATTAACTATATTTTTTCTTTTCTTAATTTTATTTTTCTTTATTAAATTAAAATTATTTATTTTAAATTTATCTTTTCTAATGTCAAGGAAGATAAAAATTGAATAGAAATTACAAATATTATTTTAATTGATTTTGCTGCACTACTTTTTATTTTGCGTTGTTCAGCATCAACTTATGCATTTCTTTGTGTTGATATGAAATAAATAGCAAATTAATTATATTATATAGAATGCCTCATCTCTTTTTTTAATATATGGACATCTCTTTATTAATGTAATATTCTATATTAGTGTAATTTGTTAATTAATGACTTTTTTTTTTAATTTTTATATATAGAGCTAATAATTTTATTCATACATGGAAATCATTCTTTTTACTCTATTTAGTTTGGACAAAAATAAACACAATACATTTAGTCGGATAGAATGAACACAATTTATTTTTTGGGCAAAAGTAGATACACTATCAAAATTTATATGGAAAGAGTTGCTAATGAATTCACTTAGAAAATGATATAAATTTAAATTCTTAATTTATTAAATTGAGTAGTAGAGTATTAGTGTTCTCAATTTTTGTACTTTAATTTTTTTACAAGTGAATTAAAATTAAAATTTAAAAGTGAATTAAAATATGAATTTAAATTCTTCTAAAATATACATGGCATAACAAATCGGATTACATTGTATACAATACACAATGTATTATTTTAATATATAATAACAAAACCATTTATGAAATTTACCATATACAATGTATTATGTTAATATAGAATAACAACATTGATTATATTATTTTCGGGAATAAGTGAATATGATGTTATTATATTACTAGTTAATATATTGTATTAATATTTTACACTAATTGAATATGACAGTATAATGTAGTATTTTAATTTTATATTTGTTATAGTAAAGTCCTTCTAATTTATTGAATTAACACGAAGCATCCCAAAAAAAAATTGAAAGAAAAATAAAAACTTAAAGTGAATGTCAAAATAAAACCGAATACATCATATACATGAGAAAACAAATCTTAATACACTGTATTCACTTGATGAATGACTACATTCTATTCAATTGTATTTTTTTAGTGTGATAATTGATTATATTCGATTATATTCTGCGGGGCGGGGATTCCCTCGGGGCGGATACTCCATTCCCCGCCCCTATTTTATAACGGGAATTTCCCCCCCCCGTCCCCTGTCCCCACGGGGGGAAAATTCGGGGATTCCCCGTCCCGTGATCATCCCTACACCTCCCCTATTTCATGATGTCATCTTCCTCCTAATTTTTTTTTTCATATATTCCTTTTCATCACATTATAGCCACACAAAGTTATAGTTCCTCTCTCTCAAAAGTTATAGTCCCGATTTTCTTTTCTTTTTTTTCAGAAAATTCTAAGGTCTCAATTCCCTTAATAATTTTTCCGCATATATTGGGATGTACTGTGATGCGCGCATTTTAATTATGATGGGTATGAATATCATATTTAATTATTACAATTTGGAACTGATATTTCAAAAAAATAATTAATTAAAATTCAATATGGATGTAATAAAGTTCTTATTTTTCTTTAGATGACTCCGCAACTTTTTTTTTCAATATGGATGTAATTATTTTTCTAATCAATAATACAACAATTATTTAAGAAATTCCTAAATAGAATTAACTAATCTAAACACAATAAAACAAGGGATTATATCCTAAAAAGTGGTCATTATTAGTTTATTATAAGTTCAACAATTGTTATATTCATCATTCTGCCTTTCAATCAGAGAATATAAAAATTCTATGGTAATTACTAACTTTAAGGGAAATTATTGAACCATGAACGAATAAAATAATGCAAAATCAAAGCAAAAAAAAACTATTAATCATACATTTGGCAATTCTTAATAGCAATTTTACTACATAGTTATATTCATTGCAATTTAAAAATAAACCACTTTTGTTTTTGTAAAGATAAAGATACCACTCATTCACTTCATTTATTCTCTCGTACCCTGAAAAAATTTCAAATTCAAAATTTAAAATCCTAATTATAACATTCAATAATATATATATTTTGTATTTTATAGCCATTTCCATACATTCAATGTAGCCATCAGAATACCAGCCAAGGAATCTCTTAACTAATAGAATTAATAGAACGAATCACACTTTTATCACTAAACTATATTAGGGTTAAAGTATATATATATATATACAAACCGGTCGGGTAACCGAAACCGCAGATTTTTTAAAACAATGGACTAAAATCGAATCGAAAAACAAGCCCTAGTTCTTATCCTATCTTATTTTTTTTTAATTATTTTATTATATATGTCATTTTTTATTATGTTGAATCTTTAAATTTTTCACTTAGATAACTATTCAGTCATTTGATTACCAAAGTGTATAAGAAAAAAATTTTCAACCGACTTTATATACTTATTTCTAGAAAAAAAAAGAAAATTTCATAATAATTACATATATATAGGTTAAATTATTTAGATAAAATTTTTTTATTAATATAGTCACTAAATAAAAATTACATGAATTTAATTTAGATTAACTTATAGTTTAATTAATTAATTGACTTAAACTAAAATTTATAATTTCATGGTTTTAAATTAAAATCGGAGAATAAAAATGGGTTTTTAATTTTTCAATTTTCCTACGAAAGAATAATTTTGTAGGTAAATTACCGATGGAATAATTTTTTGTCGGTAATTTACCGACAGAACAATAATTTCGTAGGTAATTTTCGTATGAAAATACAATTTTGTCAGTAATATGCCTACGAAATGAGGATTCCGTCAGTAAATTTTGTGTGAAATTTCAGCCGCGAAATATTGGCGCTAAATTTATGATGGATTTTTACAAATCCGTCGCTAATTTTCGTCGGTAAATTTGGGCGGCAAATTTCCCTCCATTATTTATGACAGATTTATTATTCCGTCACAATATACATATTTTCCCAATTGATATATGATCATGTGAAAAGATACAATCCCAATTGTATATATACACATGTATTCATATTATCATATAACAATACGAGTATCTAAAATTGAACACATATCATCGTGATTATGTACTTTCACATGTTATCATTCAAGCACCATGAGACACCCTTAAATCTAATGCCCTTAATTATATATTATGCCATACATTTCAGTCATATTATAGTAGAATGTTAAACCAATTAACCAATATTAATCACTCTAAAGATCCATTATTTATTCAACTATTATATTAATTAGGTGTTTCTTACAACTTCCATTACTTTGTTTACACATACATAACCACTCATCATACAAGCCATTTATCATATTCATGCTAGATACAAACTACCTTAATTTATATTCATTATCATGCTTAATAGCTCTTATTTTATAATATAAGTGCATGTTCAAATACACATTTACTGTATCATAGGAGTATTTACTTGTAAGTATATTCGCATATAACAAGCTTGTTCATAAATTGATCATATATGAATATTTAAATGTATATACCTTTATCAATAATCATATCACATGCCATACATAATTCAATATGCTTCCATATTAACACACATTTAACATAACAACATGTATTTAAGGTGTGTGTGTGCGTGTATATATATATATATCACTACAAAAAAAACTGTCAATTAGCGACTAAAGCGACGGCATTATTTTTGTCGCAAATTTAGCGACGGATTCGCAACTGTTTTACAATTCCGTCGTGGGGAGGATATTTTCCATTTTTTTGCGATGAAATAGCGACGGAATGAATAAACAGTCGCTAATTATTGGCGGGAAGCATACGCGCCATGTTTTGCGACGGATTAGCGACGCAAATATCCGTCGCTATATTTTATAGTTTTTTATTCATTAAATTAGTTCCAGAAAATTTAGCGACGAACATTGTAGTCGCTAATTTTGGAGGAAAAATAAAGCGCCTTTTTTGCGACGGTTTAGAGGCGGAAATTCTGTCACTAATAGTAATTTGTTACATCAATACAATTAGCGACGGATTTATATAGTCGCTAATCCGTCGCAAATAAACTAAGAAATAATTTTTTTTTAATTTCACTCACATGATTTATGTATAGTTTTAAGTAATTTTAATATAGAACATATGAAATGAATATTTTATTTTGTAACAGAAAATTAAAAATTATTTTATAAGTTGATAATAATTTTTTATCAATTATACCAAAATCTAAAGTTATTTATTTAGAAAATTTATATTTTTAATAATAATAATAAACTAATTGTTAAGATTATTATATATTTGCATGTTCAAGATTAAAAAAATAAATATTTATAAAATAGTAATATAAAATTTATTATTTCATTCAAAATAATAATAAAAAATTTGTAATTAATTTTTATTTTATAAAATTTAAATCAAATATTAAATTATTAGGAATTCTATTGATTTTTTATCAATTATCCCCAAATATAAACTTATTTATTTAAAAAAATTACATTTTAATAATAATAATAATAATAAAATAATTGTTATAAGTATTATATAGTCATATTATGAAAAATAACAAATTTAAATATTTATATAATAATAATATAAAGTTTATTATTTCATTTAAAATGATTATGAAAAATTTATAATTTATTTTCATTTTGTTAAAATTTTGAGCAAATTTAAAATTATTAAAAAATTTTAAATATATATTTATAAAATTATTCTTGAATACAAGGATAAAATGATGAAATTTGGTAGGGGCATTTTAGTAATTTCAAAAATTTATCCTACATATAAAAATAACATTTTGTCTTCCCTCACATCTCTCCACCGTTTCAATTTAATGCGTATATGATTTTAAGCTTAATTTATTATTTAGTTGAATAATACAATAGAGTTCAATCCAAGACTTAAACTCATATAAGTCAAAATGAATAAATTTTCTAATTTAATTTCTATTAAGGTCTGTAAGTTCAATTTTTGTTGCAAAAAATAGACTGTTTTTTGAATTTTTTACGTAATGATAAGTTTTGTATACGAAAACGATCGAAAAATAATTTGCCGTTAGATTGGCCTGATTTTTGGTGAGTACATTCAAAACTCCTTATTATTAATTTTGGACGGTGAAGATTAGTTTTTAAGATATGTAAGTTCAGTTTTTGTTGCAAAAAAGAGCTTATTTTCTGGATTTTTTACATAATGACCAATTTTGTATGTGAAGACGATCGAAGAATCATTTGCCGTTAGATCGGCCTAATTTTTGGTGAGTACGTTCGAAACTCCTTGTTGTGAATTTTGAACGGTAAAGATTAGTTTTTAAGGTCTTTAAGTTCAATTTTTGTTGCAAATAATAGGCTATTTTCAGAATTTTTTACGTAATTACCAATTTTGTATACGAAAACGATTATAAAATTATTTGCCGTTAGATTGGCCTGATTTTTGGTGAGTACGTTCGAAACTCCTTGTTGTTAATTTTGGACGTTGAAGATTAGTTTTTCAGATCTGTAAGTTCAATTTTTGTTGTAAAAAAGAGGTTATTTTCTGAATTTTTTACGTAATGATCAGTTTTGTATAAGAAGACGATCAGAAAATCATTTGCCGTTAGATTGGCCTGATTTTTGGTGAGTACATTCAAAACTTCTTGTTGTTAATTTTGAATAGTGAAGATTAGTTTTAAGGTCTGTAAGTTCAATTTTTGTTGCAAAAAAAAAGGCTATTTTCTGGATTTTTTTACGTAATGATCAGTTTTGTATATGAAAACGATCGAAAAATCATATGCCGTTAGATTGGCCTGATTTTTGGTGAGTACGTTCGAAACTCCTTTTTGTTAATTTTGGACGGTGAAGATTAGTTTTTAAGATCTGTAAGTTCAGTTTTTGTTGCAAAAAAAATGTTATTTTCTGGATTTTTTACATAATGACCAATTTTGTATACAAAGACGATCGGAAAATCATTTACCGTTAGATTGGCCTGATTTTTGGTGAGTACGTTCAAAACTCCTTGTTGTTAATTTTGAACGGTGAAGATTAGTTTTTAAGATCTGTAAGTTCATCGGCGGTCTCTCTCGCCGATCTCTCTCACCATCAACTGCCTCGCATCGTCGTTCTACCCCCCAGCATCGGTCACTAAGTATATGAAACTCTACCTGACCCAAATAATTATAATAACTCTATCTAAATATCTAATTTAGATCGAATTATTTGATTTATTTGGATAGAGTCGGATTTTACACATCCCTAAAGACATTGATAGACAATAGAGTTTAATCCATGACTTAAACTCATACAAGTTAAAATGAATAAATTTTCTAATTTAATCCAATTTTTTAAAATCATACGAACCAATTTATATTTAAATTTTTACATGTTGAATTTGAATTTTCTTGCAGTGCAGAAAGCCTATGAACGCCTACAGGTATTTGAAATTGCTTACCTATAAGATTCTACAAAGATATATAAAGCTTGTCATACTCCAAGAACTCAGTTGTTAACATGTCGCTGTTCATAATTATTTGATATTCAAGCTTAAGCAACTAGAGATTTAAATTCCTGTTTGATCTTTTTTCTGGTTCTGTTCCTCCTGATTCATGGTATACATTTCATTTTGGTTTTTCTTTGCCTTCTTTACCATCATTATTTATAAGTTTTATGTCCAAACCAAGCGTGCACAATGAAAAGGACAATGGTGTGAAAGACAAAACTGTATGTGCATATGAATGCTCGATAAAAGCAGTTGAGTGCATGTGTGATCTACTGTACCCAAGTTGTCTATATAGCTTTTACTTGTGAAATGAAATTTGATATAAAATTGTTTTTTTGTGTGCGCCTTTTGGAGGGTACAAGTTATGATAATTCTATGTTTGTTATGTCCTTATATAGAATATATGCTTATTTTATGCTCATGTCACCTGGAGTTCTTTGGTATTTGGAATGAAAAATAAAGGAAACAGATTTTTTGGTTCAAGATTTGACAGCAATTTTCTTTCTTCGGATAGGGCACCTCTGCTTGTTGCTGCATCAGAACTTACGTGGCTGACGTAAATGCTTTTCTGCAAAGCCTTTTTTTTTAATTACAATTACTAATGAATTTTGACAGAGAATTAATAGGATTTACTTCTTGTCCTTTCTAATATTTAGGTGTGCATCTTCTTCATTAAATGGTGAGGAGCTTGTAAGGGATGGAGGGATACAACTGCTCGCAAATCTTCTTTCTCGTTGCATGTGTGTGGTGCAGCCAACTACTTCTGCAAGCGAGCCATCTACCATTATTGTCACCAATGTGATGCAAACCTTTTCTGTTTTGAGTCAGTTTGAGAGTGACAGGGCAGAGATGCTTGAATTATCTGGATTCGTAGATGACGTTGTGCACTGCATTGAACTTGAGCTAGCCCCTGAAGCTGTTGATGCTGCCTTACTGACTATTGCACGTATTTCTGTGTCCTGAGGATTGCAGGATGCCTTATTGAGGGCGGGTGTCCTTTGGTAAGTTTCTGTTTTTTCCATTGTTCTCATTTTGTTTTCTTACACCCCCTCCACCCGTCCCCCCGCGGCATAAACCAAAATGCATATAAGAGGTTTTTATGAAAAGAAATTATGTGGCTTACATGTTGTTACATTAATTCATTACAGTAATTTTAGATATATAGATCTTGTAATGATTTATATTATTGCTCTTTATTTTTATTTTTTAAACTTTTTTCCGTTAAATCCAACCACATCATTGATTAAATTAAGTATCAATTTTATAAATTATGTATTATAATTTTTTAAAATATCATTTCATCAATATCTATAATTATATATTTTCAATGTATTGATTATTGATTTTTTTATATATGAAGGTAAAATAGAAATGTATACATATTGAGGAGTAAGGGCTGATATTTTAAAAAATAAATTAACTTATGTATGCCTTGTAAAGTTATTTTTTTTACTGATCAATTAATAATATGTTGCTATTAAAAAAACCAAATTTTACTTATGCAAATATAAAATCATTTTTTACTATTTCCAATTTGTATTGGTCATATCTTAATCAAAGCACTACAAGAAAAAAGGCTTTCAAGGACAGGAAATTCGGTCCTTAAAAGTGCCAATCCAGTCCCTAAAACTTAATAAGGACGGGAAAAACCGGTCGCTATCCCATCCTTATAGGCTCCGCCGCTAATGATAATTAAGGACGAGATATATCTACCGGTCCTTAAAACTTTTAGTGACCGGGTAAGAAACTGGTCCCTAAATAGTATTAAGGACCGGTTTTCCCATCCTTAATAATGTAAGTCATGTGCTCTTTAGAGTAAATAAGGACCGGATATATGGTCCACAAAAATATAATAACGACCGTAAATGTTTAAGGACCAGTCTTAAAATCGATCGCGTAAAACCATTAGGGACCGGATAAAAACTGGTCCCAGTTAGTATTAAGGACCGGCTTTACCGTCCTTAATAATATAAGTCACCTGATCATTATAATAAATATGGACCAGAAATCCGGTCCTTAAAAATGTAATATTGACAGTAAATTTTTAAGGACCATACTAAAATCCGGTCATTGAAATATAAATAAGGAAAGGAAATGCCATCCTTAAAAGTAATAATCATGGGACCATATAATAAATTAAAGACCATAAAACTTTAATTAGAGACCATTCTTTTTACCCTGTATTTTTGATTTAGTATCACAACTAGAGCATCCAAATTAAGATTACTCAAAAGCATAGACAATTAATAATATAATACATTCATAGATAATTTGTAATTGATACCTATATAGAACTATCATCCAAAAAATCAATGCATTGTTTATACAGCCCTTTTGCAAAAAAAAATAATAATCTATAACAAAATGCTTCTCTATCTAGCCAAAAATCTAATGTTCTTTCAAATCTTCGTATTCAATTTTGTACTTCAATGTTTTGTCCATACCAAAAACTGCACCAGCAAACATAATGCCATACATTTGGGTTATGCATATAACAAGAAACCATATACTTAATTAAATTGAATAATCATATTATTATTAATACAATATACAAAGTAGCTATATATAAAAGATGATTAATGAAGCTTAACAACAACAATAATAATAACATGATACATGCTAAGTGTATGCAAAGTTCATGCGTTCCTAAGTTACTAACTGGCCTGGGACCTGGATGTATATTAAACAAAAACTCGATGGAACAAGGGTTAGGGCAGTCAAACAGGAAAAGGGTATACTCTAAGGATGTAAATGTAATATAGTAATCCTTTTACTAAAAGTTATATGCTCATTGATAATCGAATTTCAAAAAAATCAATGAACACAATAGGAAATTCAAAAAAATCAGCACTCTAGTGTCATGACTGCAAGAAGAATTCAAAAAACATATACTAGATTATCTTGATTAAAAATCTGAATTCAATGCATATCCTACTAAATTTATATTTTTATTTCACCATAATATCATTTGGTTTTTTGGATAAGCAGCAAATATATATTATTGCAAAATGAAGGGAGCTCTGTGGCTAAACATGAGTAAAAAAAATGACCACTGTCACAAACCCAAAAACATCGCTTACAAAAGGAAGTTACAACATCCTATTGATAAAACACCTGAGGGCTATTAATAGAATCATACCAAATTCAGAGTAGATGTGTAACAGTGTTTAGAACCTGAAACAGAAAATTCGCTCGTCAGACTTTAACCCAGCTTCTCATATTTCCCAACCACTACCTTGTCCTAAGAATTAGCCATTCAAAAACCTGCACGAGCAGGACCAACCAGAATCTTTTTGTACCACTGAGATTTACAGCTAAGATAAGAGTTTGCAGCAAAAAGGGCAGAGTCTGTATGCCCAAAAACTATATTATCAAAGCAGTATGTATCTAGCAAACAAACACTTTTAGTTTAACCAAGCTACAAAGTTTAAGACTCTAGACACAGCTGAATGCCTTAATAATCTGAAGCTAAAACAAAAAGTGCATCTGTAATCATTTGAAATATAGAGCCAGCCCTTAGAATGAGTTTGCATGACATGGTTATGCAAACCATGCGTTCATCTACTTGTAGTCATATGGATGTACATAACTAAAATTACATCTTCATTTTCCAATAAGCAATTGTAATTAAAAAAACACAGCACATGGAAATCTTAATTAGATAAGATATCTTACTATTAAAATTAGTAAGAGAAATGCATAAACTAGGATGGCACGTACTACAACAAAATAGGAATTTTCAATAAAGTTGAGAAATATTCATTTTGACATTTTCAAGGAAAGGAAGCTATACTTTGAATCATTGTATCTGCTGATGATTTCCCATAAAAAATTAAAGAGAGCACAAATTATTTCTCTTCAACAAAATATTACCAAATAAAATTAAGTTGTAGAATTACCCGAATAGGATGCATCAATTTCAACTTACTGAGAATGTGAGGCAGCGAGGAGAGCAGCACCTATGCCAGATCCATCATTCGAGTGCACCATCTCAATACACAGCTGGTGATCCTTGTCACCCCCAGACAGTATGCGCCATGCACTTTTGTATGCTTTATAAAAGCAAAACATTGCACAGAGCAGGGTTCATCAATAAGACTAATTAAATATACTGAATTTAAAAATTCTTAATCCCAAGTAATAATTAACTTCCTCATTGTTAAAAGCTGAAATTCTTTTAGAGAAATACTATTTTAAGCTTAGTGGTTAATTTTATTAACTTACAATTTAATCCAAATCCTTTGGTTTCATCAAGTTTTTCATTGTAATTGGCAGAAGTCATACCATTAGTGCTGTTAGTCTAGCACTGAGTTGGCATATTAACATAGCTAGGATGGTTAAGATGCAAGTATGAACTATAACCTGCTAAAACCTTTTTACTATAATGCAGAGAATCAGAGAAAGAAAAGGAAAGCATAAGGTCAACCTAGTTACTAATGAAATTTTATTCAACTCACCCAACTATGTCAATAAGCCAATTCAACTTGCACAACTCCTTCATCATCTGTGCATAAAAGAAACTGATAAACTGATAAACTCACCCAACTAATGAAATTCTATTCAACTCACCCAACTATTCAACTCACCCAACCATGGATCAGCTTTAAAGAATGAAGTTCCTTTATCATCTGTGCACAAAAGAAATTGATAAACTGATATGTACACTGATCAGTAGAAACTTGAATAAATTTCCAAACTACAGCTGAGCTATAAATGAACACTTTACATGGAAATGGAAATGAAGAGTAATAGAATACGAGAGAACTGATTATATTTCTTTATTTTAGAAAGGGAGGAAATGAATCATGAAAGACACAAGAAGTTGCATTCCTAATCATCTATAATCATCAATTTTAAAGAGAAATTATGCAAAAATATTATCTGTGATAATGATGCAGTGAAAAAGTAAGCTCTGGTACTGTAAAAATTAATCCTCCACTAATTTCTTGAGCAAGAGAGAGATTGTACATTTTTAAGGCTAGTAATTTTGTTCGAAGATTTGTAGCTATTTTTTATAAGCCAAAGTCGAGATTTTGCAGAGAGATTAAAGCATGACTCAGGTTCCAGTAAAGGAGCAAATACAAAGAACAAAACCAGAGCCCATGCAAAATAAACACAGACCCAAAGAGACTACCTCAATCCAATGCTAAACCAAGACAAATTCTAATCCAGCTGATGGGCATCCTTCCCCCCGAGGTAGAGCCAAAACCCATAATAAGAACATAGGCACCCTATTACCAAAGAAAGGACCAAATATTAAATCATACAACTCCTCCTATCTGAGATGCACACCTCTAACAATGTACCTGAAAATGAGTAGTGGAAAATTTTTGTGAATAATCTATTATGATTAGGCCTAATACATATACATATGTGTGTGTGTGTGTGTAGTGAGAATGGGAAAAATGCGTCTTTGAACTAGTTTTTTTTATAAGCTGAATTTTATTAATAAAAAGGCCGGTAGCCAATAAACCTAAGAAACCAGCCAGAGAGACGAATTAAAAACAGGTCCTGTTGTATAAACAGAACGAGAAGGCAGACCCAGGCTCGCAAAAAGAAAGAGTTATAGCCAGAACAAAAAAAAAACTGGTCCAACTTTTCTTTTGAAATCTGTTTCCATGACGATACCCCCAACGGACATATGTTACAGTCACGAATAATTTTAGGCATACTATACGATATTTAGGCATGTGCTGTGAATAAATAAAGTAAAAAAAAAGTGCCATACACAAGTGAAAAATCAAATTACTGTTTCTAAGTATAAAAACTGTATATTTTTTTATAAGCTATAGTTTTATTAGAGAATTTGATCTGTGACCTAAAATAAGCTCCCCAACATCTGAGAATAATAATGCAGACCTCCAACACGATGAAACAAACCTGTTAAATGTCAAAGCCTACAAAAAATACAACAATAGGGTCTGATTCAATTTAAATTGCAGCAGAACCTCTAACTAATATGAGCTTAAATAACAGCACAAAAAAAACAGAGATAACCGAATGAAATATAAAAAGCACATATTACATTAGTTGTTACCTTTCTTAAAACAGATATTCCTCTCTCCTAAATATACTTTTATTTTTTATTTTTATAATTTGTATGAAAAAAAGTTAATACTCTTTTTACAAGGTTTGATTTATCCATTTTTATACTTAGAACTAGACATCATGTTCAAATCTCAATTCAAACTCTTAATTAATGATTAGTCTGAATTTTGAGCTTATTCATGAATACTATAGGAGAAGGTAATGCCAGTTGAACACAAAATATAGAGTACATTACCTTACAGAAAGTTTCAATTTTTATACACCAAGTTCCTTGCCTATGTTCCAGCAACACTCAAGAAAGCATCATGAAAGTTTCTAATCTTAATCAACAAATAATAAGGACCAAATGCCATTAATCTATTGGCCAAGCTTTGCATTTAAGCACCAATTACTGTTTCCTAGTGTCTATTTCTTAATCCAGAAAAAATATAACATGCTCTGATATGATAATGGTGACATGTTGCACAAATCAAACTGGTTTGTATTAGCATAGCAACAGAAATTCCATTTCATAAATTATTCAATGCCATTGGATTCTAATTTAATGTTCTTGCTCATGAATCACAAAAGTATGTTCGTTATTACTGATAAGGTAAACTGTCTTCTATTATCAACAACAAATGTCAGCAAAAAGCATTTGCAAATCTAAGGTAAAGTAGCTTGCAATTAATTTAATGCACTAAACCCCAAATACCACTTATAAAAAGAAAGGTTTTAACAAAAACCTAAAGATTATAACTGCTAGTGAACAATGGAAAGAAATGACAGTTACAACATATATGTATGGCAGTTTCAGAAGAAGCTCTATATTTTGTGAATATAAAAATGGAATAGATAAAATATAAAGGTAACAACTAGTCCCCTCTATCAGAAAGGTTTCTAATTACAGTGGTGCTAATTTACTGGATGTACCTAGAACAACAAGTAAGATGGAAGACAATTTAAGGACCTGAATTGCAAATCATAATTCATAATTCCATACCTAGTCCTTCGAAGGCAGGTTGTTGCATTAAGATATATATAGCTGCAAATTAAAAGAACAAAGGGCGTTTGAGTTAAAACCACAATATCATAGCAGGTCAATCGATTAGAAGATCAAAGCCAAATTTTGTATGATTTTCAAAAATATTAAATCTTAAACCTTATTAACTCCATTTCATAAAATAGACAAAGTGAGAAGAAAATTAAAGAAGATTTGCAAATAAAGGTTGTACACATGCCATATTTCAACCATTTATGCCATTAAGACTATAAAGTTAGCCCAAATCATTTACTTGCAAACATAATAAAAATACAGCTCCTTCTCAAAACATTGTCAAATCTTAAGATGCAATTGCTTATAATATCATCAAAATTTCCTTAATGCTGTAATAAATATAACATACAAATGAAATTAGTGAATACAATAGGCAAAATATTAGAAATAGTGGCCAAATGAAGAAAAATTCCCATATTCAGATACACCAAGCAATCCTTTTTTTATAATCCAAAATAATCATTTTTTAATAGGCCATAACATATTATTGATAAATTGAAGAGTATAGAGAGCCAAATTTGCTACAAGCAACTGCAGCAAGAGCAAAATCCCCAAAATACAAAACCTGAACCTAAACAACTCCACCAACAGCAACACCATGTCTACTAGAAAACAAAAGCTAAAACCAGACAGCCAAAACTAACAGTTAACAACAATAAAAAAGAGCAATTTGCCAACCAGCTTGAGAATATTGACCACACGTCTGGGACAAAGAAAGCAAAAGACCAATATACAGAAAATTTCCCACCTACTAAACCGCAACAACCACACCAACCCAAAACTAACACAGTACAGTCACTGAGATTATCAAAATAACAATATAGTCACCCCTTTCAAAAAACAATTGAGTTTTAGGGAGTAGCAAAAGACCCCGAGAGATCAAAACCATAGGCCAACAAAACAGAGAAATCAACCCACGAAGAAAACAAGCAAACGAAACAAAAAGTTAGAATAGAAAAACCAGAGTATTAAACAAAATAGACTACTAATTCCTTCCTTGATAAGTGATAAACTCCTAATCCGACAGACCAATAAACTCCTAAACTCCTAATCGAAGAACCAACAGACCCATTAACCTTACACAAATGGACCTATGTTTTATGACTAATTAAAAATAAGAAAATTAAATTCAAGTCTCAAACCTTACACCAATGCCTGCTTTCACTCTGATTCGTGTATAACTGGAATCATGAACAGAGATCTGGCCCTTTTTCTCTTATGAGAAACGTCTTTAGCTATCGATTGTGAAGCACATCGTCTCGGAGCTGTCCATTACGGAGTGAGTTGGAGTTCGATCGACAGTGAAGCAAGGAAGGCAGTACGTAATATGAATCAAGGTAAACCCATCCTTTAGGGCAGAGAGAGTTTCGTTGGAGAAGGAAAATAAAACAAAGAAAATGGGTTTAATGATAAGTTTTGTTAAAAAATAAATAAACAAAGCAAATGGGTTAACAAAAGGATATGTTTTTTCAGGAGTGGCGCGGGTTTATCCCGCCTAATTTTAGTCATTTTAGGGACCAAAAATTAATGACTTTTAGGACCAGTTTCTATCCCATCATAAATAATATAGATTAAATTGAAAATTAATGACCATAAAAAAAACTGGTCCTTATTTATATATTTTTAAGGACCATAAAACTGACTGGTCCATAAACTGTGGTCTTTAATAAACCTTTTTCTTATAGTGTTATATATACTTAGTGATTAAGATTTATGGTGTTGGTGCAGTTGTTCTTTGAGGATAGTGTTTGGAACATTCAGGCTGGCAAACGAGTGGGGCTTGACACTGTGCTGGTGAGACAGATAATGATTAATTAATTATAGGAAATTAATATTTGTGGAAATAATAATAGGATTAAAATGGAATTGACAGGTTGGGACATCTCAAGGAGTGAAAGGTGCATATTATGCTTAAATTTTATATATATATATGGATTTTGGAGCCTTGTTGTATATTTGATAACTCTTTATTTGCTGTGTAATTGCAGATGAGAAGTTTGGAGCTATCAAATCAACAAATGCTGCTACAATTCATAAGAATCTTTAATTATTATTTTTTTTAGCACAACTATATACCTATATATATGCCAGCATTCACGACTCCTTTTAGAATAACAATTTAATTTTTAAAATTCACTTATTTATTTAATCCAAAATTTGCATGAAGCAAACTCACAGAAAATACAAATATCAAAATAATGAATGTTTAGAGAAGATAGGCAAATAAGTGATGTTTAGCATGTATAATCATATGCCTACTGTAGATTTAACTGTCTTTTTTTCCATCCTATATGAAAGATCTTGCTCGTTTAGAGAAGGAAAAGAACATATGCCCAAGTCCAGAGATCGATGCTTTTATGAAGGTCATTATCTTAAGTTTATAGCTTTGTGCCTGTGCTTTTTGTTTATTTGTATAGTGGTATCCTTGTTTATTACTTAAACAATTTCAATGAACAGGCATCTTCTGTTGCTGGTAAAAAACACAATATATCAATTGATTTGTATAATTCAGTTTCTTCCTATTATCTTTCTCTTTACTAATTTTAGATAGAGATCTTTAACCTTTATCATATGAATCTGTTCCATGTCATGCTTACTGTAGAGGTACTCCTGAAATTCATTTAGTAGCATCTATCTGTGACGGTTTTTCTTTCTTTTTTGGTTAAACATTAAGTGACTATTCTTCAACTTCAGTGGTTCTTATTGCAAAGAAATAAAGTTTTGCTAGGTTATTGCTACTGTGCATAGTGGAACTTTGATTATGGTACTGAAGCGAAACCTTGGTGCCTTAAATGTGTTATTGCAGACCTAGGTTATCCTATGATTTGACTCATTATCTTTACAATGCCAAACTTTGGATTCAAAATCCCGTTTTCTTAATTGAAGTTTTGTCTGGTTCAGGTTGTCGGTCAGATTTGGAATTAATGTCTTAGCCTTTAGGACATGGGCTTTGATTTTATTTGTGGTTCGGATCTTCTTATTTTGGCCTAAAAATTACTATATTGACACTTGAAGCTTCAAATAATGTTTTGGTTACAAGTTCACCATTAAACTTAGATACAAACTAAGTGTAAATTAACATGAAAATGTCAAACCGACATTAAGGTTCCTAAGTATATACCATCAAAATTTCAAAATAGCGGTTTTTGTTGGTTTGTTAGGGTTATAAAACATCCCTACTTGAAACATTTTTTTGTCATCAATTTCATTTTGTGCATGCTTGGGTAACAATCTATTGCTAGTCACAAATCTGTAAAAATTAACTTTTCTTCTCTTTTCGAAGAGTTAATCCAGTTGTTAATATGCAAAAAACAATTTGTTGCATGCATGGGAATGTTAATCGAGTCAAAGTTGTTTTCTATCTGTCTTGCCTCTTGACACAAAAAATGTGCTTTCTTATTTTGTAGATAAGATGCGTGGAGATGAAAAGAGTTGCTGATATTGCTGCTTCCTCTAAAGACTTTAAAAGTAAAGATGGTGAATCGTTAGAAGCTTCATTTTCTGGTCTTCACTCTAGCATTGAAATTAGTGATGTGTATATCCCACCATGGATTGTTTGCTGTGTATGTGCACTAATAGGATCTGAAGGCAAGAGCTTTGAGGCAAGGTATGTTAAATTCTTTCATGATCAGCTACAATTCTGTTAATTGTTTAGGCATAATTGAAAGGTTGCTTCAATACTAGTTCCCAATCTGGTATCCTGAATTGAATTCACAATTTTAAGCTTTGTAACAGAGCATACCTCAATTGGCTTGAATGTTGCTCTTAAGACAATTTCTGAGAATACTATTTCTAGAGATGCATAAAGCAAAGACTTGCAAGAATGTAGCTACTCATTTGGCTTTCCAGAAGCAACAGTGTGTTCTTGTTTGGATTCAGGGTTTTTAAAAGGTTTGAAGTACAACAATGGTTCTTATACAACTTCTCTCTCACCTATATGACATTCTACTTCGGCGAAGATGAGAAATTAATATACTAATATGGTTTTGCCCAACCTGGAGATCTCTTAACATTTTGGTTTCATGGTCTGTGGTAGAGATAACTACACTGGTTCTTTAGCAGCTTCTCTTCTATGTGATTTTCTACTTTTTCATTAGGGCTATAAAGTCGAAAATGTTACAGCATGTTGCTTTCTCGTCATGTATGAGTAATATCGAGATAACCTGTATGACATTTTGGTAATATGTTTTACTAGTTAAATATCATTGTTGTGACCACCGCTGTTATCTTGTTGAGTGCCCCATTTGTTAGAGGAACTATAAAAATGCTTTGTAAATTACAGTTTTAAGCCTCTGTTACTTTTTGGCTAAGGAATTTTACTATGTTCTTAAAAGGGGTTATTGTGCATGTATTTAACATACGGTGGATCTCATCATTCAAGACTGTCGTTCAAAGGCCATTTCATCTAATAATTTTTCTAATTTTACAGGTTGAAAATAAATAAATAACGATAATTTTTTACAGAATTTGAATTTTAAAATATAGCAAAAGAAAAAAATCAATTATGCAATAATTTAGCGACAAATTTGCGACAAAAACTGTCGCTAATATGTAATGGATATAACTTAAGAAATAATTACGACTAATATTTCGTCACTAAATTTTACATTAAATTTTAAATTAGTGACGAAAAATTTGTCGCTAAATATTATTATTATAATTCGGTGACTAATAAGAAATATAAATTAGCGACAGAAAAAAAATTAACGACGACACTTTTCGTTGCTAAATTAGCGACTGATTTTGAATTCCGTCGCTAATATATTAGCAAATGGTCTTTTAGCGACTGTTCGTCGTGGCGTCGCTAATTTAATTTAGCGATGGAAATCTAGTTATTTGCGACGAAATTCCATCGCTAATTAGCAGTTTTTTTGTAGTGTGTGTGTGTATATATATATATATATATATACACACACACACACACATAATCATAACTTGATTTATTTTCTTTGATTCATGTATTTCTATGCTAGAAGTTGCTTAATTTACAATGAAAATAGTTTAGATATCCATTACTATCCATTTGGGACCTTTAAGTGAGGTTTAGGTGAAGTGTAAAGGGGTCACGGTCATTAGGTAATACCTAGTAACCGCGACATAGGTTGCATTTCGATTTTGAATTGAAAACTGGACTATCTCACAGTTACTAATGAAAACCTAATAACTGTGATATAAAATCCGCCAAGAGGCAGAATTTTAGATTCAATTTGTATCATGTTGTTGACCTGCAAAACATCATTTTTAGTAACTTCTTTCTACAAACTTGTTTCCATACGTTTCTAGTTTCCAAAACATCAAAAATAATTTCAATATCATCTCTAGAACTCAAGATATTCACATTTTTCTGAGTACTGTTCCTAAGAACAGTACTGTGAGCAGGTCTGATTTCAAGCTAAAATTTAACATGCTTAAAGACGGATTTGGGCTTAGCTTCCTTTTTATGAATTGTAGATTTTTAAGTCTATTTTTCTTAGAAATTAACCTCATAACATCCTGACCAATGTATGCAAAGATATATCATTTTTTACAACAACCTGTTCTAGAACCAGAATTAATAGCTCATCAAAGTTCAATTAATTCTATGATGACTTAAAGGCAGAATTAGGGCTAGGTCCCTTCTACAAATTTGTAGGCATATCTCTTAAATATCCTTAAAAATTTGAATGATCTCAATTTGAGTTTTCTAATTCAACTTATCCTAGAATTTCAGTCACTAGGTCACAATGTTTCATGTCATCGCTTCAAGTAACACTTCTTAAACTTATTCTCTTTTTAGTTGTTCAAATTTTCAAATCATTTACATCAGTTTCTACAAACATCATCCATATGGAAGTGATAAAAATTCCCCTTTAACTTCAATCTTGTACCTTCCCTTTTCCTTTGCTCTTTCCTCCTTCTTCTTCTTTAATAACAATTCATCTATTTAACATAAACTTCCAGCATCCACCATCAACCAAATAAGAAGAAGATGAAGAAGAAGAGATGAATTATCAAATAATATGCTCACCTTAATGTTTAACACTAGTTGTCCTTGATTAATTCCACATGCAAGGATTTTTTCAAAAACACTTTGGGAGCTTAACAATGGATATAAGAGATGAGAAGAAAGAGAATTTTCTATAACTCTCTCAAGAAATGCCATCCCTCTCTATACACACTCTCTCTATCATGAAAATGATTATTTATAATGGCAAGGGAAATTTTCCTTTTTGGTCCCTTAAAAACTTGCATGTCTCATAATAATCTCTCACCTTTTTGCATGTTGTAAATTGACATTTTCATTTATTCCTTCTCTTAAATCAACCTCTCAAATCATTTTTTTATTCGCATTTGACCCTTAAGATGCCATATTTACAAATTGGCCCCTAAATTAACACTTCATGCTTTAATTATACCATTGAATATTATTAGACCAAAAATAATAATTTAATTATACCCTTATAAAATTCATACCATATAATTCACTCATATTAATCACATAATTAATTACAACTTAATAACATTTACGCCCCAATCAATATCTTAACTATATTTTATTCCAATTATGCACACTATATACTATAATATCAATTAACTATTGTATACTCTATCATATAAGACCATAAATTCATTAGATCTTAACTACTAATAATTTATCCAATAATGCTTAATTAGACTTTAATAACATATAATTGCCCTTGAATTCTACTAGGGCCTATTTTGGGTCCTTACAGTAGGTGCTAGTGAAGGAGCAGCAGCAAGACCCTTAAGCTTTTTATTGGGTCTATTAGGTGAAATTGCTAAAGGTCTCCTCCTCTACTATGATCTAGCCTATTTACTAGTTTCATCAGCTTGGCTTGTATGGCTTTGACTCACACAACTTCTCAAACTAAAGGTCTCATATTGGTGTACTCGGGTACTACTAGTGGTTCCTTAATTCTATTATGAAGTCTCTGTTCAAACAGCTGGCAAAATTTCACTGGAGGTATGTTGTAGTCCTTTAGATAAACACTAAGTCTTTTGAATTCCCTCTCATATTTGTGTACTATTTTGTTGCCCTATTGCAGTTGCCAAAATGTATTTTCCATAACTTGCTGGTATTCCTTGCCTATATATTTTTTCCAAAATTGTTAAAGAAAGAAAGACCATGTCAATTCTTCTGCTAGAGTGTACTGTCTCATGATCTCTCACCATGTATATGCGGGGCCTTGGAATAAGACAATTGCATCGTCCAATATCTCCTTTAGGGGACTATGTGTGATCCTAAAAAGCCTCTTAATCTTGTTCAGCCATTCTTCGGCTTCTGTTGTAGTCAATTGATCTCTACTATAAAAGTCTTTCGCCTCTAACTTCTTCGACTATTCTAGAATGGATTTTTTGGGTGACTGAGGTGGTGGCTGATGCTGAGGCTATAGAGCAACTAGGACCTATATTCTCTAATATAATAGGTCCGCCAACATCTGCATGAAGTCTTGTAGTGTAGCTGGTAGAGGTGCTTGTGGAGCTGGTGGTGGTGTAAGATGACTGAGCTAAGCCATAGGAGTAGTACCAGTGATTGCCAAACTAGTTGAGGTCCTGTTCTCAGCATCACTCACTATCTCAATCGCTCATCTAGAGCCAGATGCCATAATTATCACTAAAAATAAATAAAGGGGACACGTAAGATTCGACATCAAATCCCACTTATTCCTTATATGGCATGTACATATATTTGTCCAATCGTCCATTCATACTTAGGTGTTTACTCTGATCTTAGGATCGCCTAAACCTGCTCTAATACCATAAAATGTGACACCATATGTTCACTCATAAATTCGTATGTAGTGAACTATCATTAATGACGTTGCATGGTTACTTAAGTTATTTATCCTTTTAATGATGATAACTAGTTATTTAACTTAGCATTAAAATATCAATTTATTTTATTGTTGAAAGGTTACTATTCATTTGGTAAAAATTTTGACAGCATAGCGGCTATAAAGTCATCCTACCCAAACCTATACTTTGTCAAAATAACACTCCCAATAGGCAACCTCCACCTCTAATACTCCAACAACAACACAACACTTTTAATTTCAATCATAATCCATCATCACAGCATATATCACATAACTATCATTCACGCAATCATTATAACATAAGTTTACTGTTATTTAGCATCCATTACATAACATATTACATACCAATGTTTTCAAACTAATACATAATACATAAGTTTCCTACATTCCCTAAAAGCTCCATATGTACATGCCATTTATTCTTCTTCACTTGGTCTTCAGATATCTGCTCCTGTGCACAGTCAAATAGACCATGTGCTAAGGAACGATGTTGCCTAGTGGTGGATACATTACACAAATTTCATTTACAAGACTATTATACAAAATTAACATTTTCCCTTTATTGTTATTTTTAACCATTTAAATTAGAAATATTTCTATTTATGCTATAAATTACCTTTTGGTCCTTCAATCTTTGATTTTTATATTATTTCTCACTTATTTCTTACTTAAGTGGTAAATTACGATTTAGTCCCTAAACCTTGCTTTTTGCATATATTACATTATTTTCACTAATTTTGATTCTTTTTGCTTTCTTTTGGCCTTTATTCCACTCTAAGCCTAAAATTTATATTTTACTCCCTATACTTAATCTTGAAGTGGTAAATTACAGTTTAGTCCTTAAAACTTTCCATAATTATGATTTTAATATCTTTTACATATTTCACCATTCTAACTCCTTTAATCACATTTTCAATGCAAATTTATGATTTTACCTTCATTTTCTCGTGTAATTATATTTTTACCCCTTTTGACTAATTAATTACATTTTTAACTTTATTTACTATTTAATCAAACATATGACGTCTTTTATGCAAAATTTATTATTTAGTCCTCATTTTCTTGCATAATCACATTTTTGGCACTAGAGCGACCACTTGATGTGATCAACTACTCCAAGATTAGTCAAGGTGACAAATTGACATGACAATGCCTCAACTGTGAATCTAATGAGTGCAAGTCAGTTGTTAGTCAATCTCATGGTGCTACCACAGTATATGTCCTTATGGCTAGCCATTATATTCTAAAATCCTAGATTAACCATTGTATACTAAGGGTAATTATTTTAATTGTCTTATATCACAGTATCTCATGAATGTCTCTTAGGCTTCACATTATGCCATACTTCCCATTTGCCCATATCATGTACATTTATGCTTAACATATACACATTCATCATAAATAAGTGAAATATCATTCAAATGTAACACAAACACGTCATTTCTTTGTAGTACTCAATTCGGCCACACATTATCCATAAACATACATTATGATTTTTCATGTTTTTTCATTTCCCATGGGTTCCTTTAGTCATTTTAAACATTCATTTAAAAGTGTACATTTAAATTATGTATATAACCTTTTTATTACTTAATTGATCACCATTATGTTCAACTAATGTACAGTATGTACACATGAAATTTAATGTTCTAATTAGGCATGCTAAACTCATTTATCATTTTAATATCCAAATTATGTAAAATCTTTCATTAATTAATCAATTATCACATAATACCCTAAGAATCACCATTTGTCCACCTTAGGTTTTTTTATCCTTTAATTTTTAGTCATTATATGCTTTTACATCATTTTATTAACATATATTAATTTATTTCATGTTTTTATTTAAATTACCATAGTTATGTAATGTGAACTTAAGCTAAAATTCAAGGAATTAAATGAAATTAAGTGTAGAATTGTATCCACTAACCTTAAATGGCTTGGAAATCACCTATTCTTGTTTCTCTTTGCCTTTCCCCTATTTACTCTTTTCTTCCTCTTAGTTTCCACCTTTAAGCTAAATTGAAAGAGGGAGATTTTGTAAGTTTTATGCCTTGAATTTGAACACATAAATGCTACTAAACAACTATACTAATGATGCTCTACAATTCTATACCAAAATTCCTAATTAATTCTAACAAAAATTCAAGAATTTATCTAATTAGGCCAACTTTCTATCACTAAAAATCCTTGCTTTCCAAACTTTCTTTTGCTCCAATATGATTTTTATGATGAAGAGAAGGTTTTCTGGTATATGCAGATAAAATTTAGGCTTAGGATTTGGTGGAAACTGAGAGAAATGAGAAGAAAATAGTGGAAAAGGAGTAGGGAGAGTGGTTCAGTTTTGGGAGGAAGAAGTGGGGAGGGTGGCAGAAATTTGGAGAGGGTTGTAGGGAATTCTAGACTTCCCTAATCTATCCTTTAGTCCATCAAATGAATGGTCAAGATTTGATCATTCACTATTTGATCTAATGGCTTATTTTTAAGACACTTGTCACCACCACATTAATCCCTACCATTTCTTATGCCCAATTTCTATATGTAACTAATTATGGTCCAATTTATAATGATGTTTATGCCCTTGAATAAATTAAAAATGACCTTTAACCCTCGTAATTAAATTAACCTTTGTATTTTTTCCATTTTTTGGATTCTAATGCTTTCCTCATCAGAATTCCCTAAACTTTTTCCTAGGGTTCAAAAACATATTAAGGAAGGTGTTTTTAAAATTTCAGATCATTTTGAAATCATTTCAATATAGTTATAGCTCTAACAGAAAAATTTACCGATTCGGAACCCAAAAATTCAAAGTTGTTAGAAAAATTATTTTTCACTTCCAATATCTCATTTAGGTTATTTTTAATGATTCTATGCAATTGGGATAATTTTTAGAAGTCTGTGAAATATTTTGGAGTCCAGTTAAACTTATAATCAACCCATATAATGATACTAGGAAAATTCTTCACTGTTTATTTTAGAGACTTATCTGAGCTCAATTTTTTCTCAAATTATACCATTAGACTTCATTTAACATGTATCTCATCTAATACTTAAATATCACACTTTCCAATATGTCACCTCTCCTAAAATTTTCCTGGCTCATGTACATTCAACACTTAAGTATTTGTGAATTTTACTGTACTATGCTAATGTAATCACACCAAATACCATTCTAATATTACTATTCTTGGTCAAGAAAGTACTATTCATACCAAAAAAAATTTAAGGCGTTATAGAATTTCTTTCCCACTATGTGGTTAGCTGTTGGATTGAATTTATGCCTTTTTTGCAAGCTTTGTTCTCAAACATCATCAAAACCTATCTGAACCTTCTCTGATGTTAACAAAACTTTACAAACACATTAATAAGGGTTTAATATGATTTATTATACATGCAACATATAATTACATGCATTATGTAATGCTCTAACCACCAAAAGGTTAGGCCACTCTATCAACAAATTCATCACAAGTATTTATGTGTTGACATCAGCATTAGCCATAAGTGAGCTCATAACTGCCACATAAGTATCAAACGTAACCTATTTTAAATTTGTTATTACATACTAAAAAAGTAACCCTACGAGCATCACTCATCTTACTAATATCTTTTACATGCACCAAAACATCATTACACAACAAGATTACTCGTTATAAGTATGTAATAGACATCTTACAAAAATTCTTTATACAAATTACAAAATGATGGTTACATCAAAATACTCTAGATCTTGTGTTGACCTCCCCAAAGCAAGACTTGTTCTTGTGACACCCTTTTTGCAACACCTACATAGATGAAACACCCGTGCTAACCTAAAAAGCTTAATAGGGAATAATAAATTCTGAACAACCTCTCACGGTGGTTGTCAATGCATATAAAGATAAATAGACATATAATATCGTATATATATATATATATATATATATATATATATATATATATATATATATATATATATATATATATATAACAAATTAAAGAAAAACATTAATAAACTGCTACACACAAATATAATGCTTCTATGTTATCTCACTGTGATTCACATGTAAATATCCAGGCAATTGTTACGTTCTTTCATTACAGTCAGATATTCGATTATAATATTTTACTATCACTTCTCCTACTATAAATGCTTGTTTAAACTCTAAAAGTGTGGATAACGGGAGCTATAGAACCCGAAGGTACTGATCACATAGATACCATAGGTATCAAATCCAGTAGATCTAAATGGGGTAGAGACCGTAATCCCAAATGGGATAAAATATAGACTCAATCGAGGCTAAAACACTAGCAATTGCAAAAACCCTTATACGTATGGCTATCTATCCACTTCTTAGTACTATACATAAGCATTAAGTCACTTCATATATCACTTTACTTATTGAATTCAAATATTATCAACCTTAATAAGGATACACATATGTACTTAATTTCAATAAACATACCTATTAATCATGCGTACATACATACAATTGTACTTTATTATACTCTTTGATGTGGCTCACCAAACCATTCATGCATAGTTTCAACATATACAAGTATAATATAGCAATGGTATCAACCAATTCTTGAACACTTTAAACTTGTAGTATTCTTATGTAAATGTCTATAAAGCTTTGGGAGATACTCCAAAGATACCATCACAGGTTTTTGGTGTTCCATTAATCTTTACAATGTATATTCATAAAAATCTATTGACTCATATTCATGAATTCATAGCAATAATGTATCTTCACATAATAAGAGCATTCTATCATACTTGTACATGCAATTACTCAATCAATATTTATATATATAATTTTATATTCATATTTATATAAATACTACATGTTTATGCTCCTTTATAATCCTTTATAAGCATTGAAGGTATTGAAGCTTATTATCCAAGTTTAGATGTCAATTAAATGTGTAAAACACATGTATAGAAAGTGAAATAGGGGAGGGGACCCAGCTGAGACACTTCTCAATCCCATCAGTTAGTATAGAGCATTTGGACCCGACTGGGACAAGAGCTATCTCGGCTTGGTTGGTTATCTCACATCAATCCAACATGTCTTAACCCCGCAGGGACAAAAACTGTCTTAGCCGGTTTGATTTCAAGATTTCCAGATTTTGGAAATTCTATAGGCACTAGCTGATCACTCTTCAACCATTCTTTTTTCTAGTATATCCATCACTTCAAACTTCTATTTGAACTGTGTCTCTCACCTTAAATTTAAGAAATTAAATGCATAAGGTTCATTTTAGGTATTAATACAATTTATTCTTTACTTCACTCAATTTGCCATTAAAATGAAATTACCATTATTTGTATCTGTCACTTACTAACTGATAAGCTCTAAAGATTATTTAATTCTCCAGCTCCATTAAATCACACTTGAGTTTTCCAATTGATAACCTATTCCATCACTATTGCCTTACTTGAGCTCTTAAGCATTATTATATATACTCTAAATAAATAAGGCTAGTCTAATGGAGTCTTAAATAGAATGTCAGATACACTTAATATCATAGATAAATCTTACCATAAACTTACTTGTCCAGACCCCCCATTAGGCTTCCCTAAAATCCTACATAACCCATATAACATTTTTGCAACCTAACATAGCATACATAGACGTGAAGGGCTAGAGAATTCCCAAACCTTTATGATGCTCAACACCTCCTCTTTACTTCTTGCTCACTTCCTTTCCCTCCCTTTTATCTGATTCTTCTTCTATAACGTATAATCCACACGTGTAAATTATGAATCCTTCAGTTACATGCTTACACCACAAAAATTTACACTTTTTACGATGTAACAAATCATCATAAAAAGTTTCACTTTTGTCACTAAAAATATAAGATGAATTTTCATTGTAACATATAACGTTACGGTATCTACGAAATATAAAAATTTATATGACAATTTATTACTTATCACTGTAAGTATAATTTTCCGTAACGAAAATGATTATTGTCACATTTATTTCTTATTTTTCATGACACAAATTATGTCATAAATAAAATTATATTTCGTCACATAATGTTATTTATCGTCACAAAAAATTAGTATTTTTTATGAAAAATTTAAAATTTATCACTAAAATAAGTACTTTTAATGATAAAAATCTGTTTATAATCAAAATCATTAAATATTAACTACGTAATTATTATCACAAATAAATATATTTTTTGTCATAAAATAATTTACATCATCAATAAATCTAATACTTTAAAGGATAACAAATGATTTTATCATTAAATTAATCTATATTAATGATGAATATAAATCATCATAATATTGATAAATTAGCGATATAAATATAAATAAAATAATTATAAAAAAAAAGATAATTTTAGTAACAAATTTTGATTGTCATTTAATAACACTTTTTTATGATAATATTAATGTCGCATTTATAAACTTCATATCATCATTTATGAACTAATAAGCTGATAAATTGTAAGAAATATATTTATCATGTATTCATTACGCTAAAGATAACACATTTTAAATTAGATGTTAACAAATTAATTAATGGTATAAATTGTACAATGTCAAATCTGATATGCTTACAACGTATTTAATTAATTAATGGTATAAATTATACAATGTCAAATCTAATATTTAATTGACTTTTTGTTTAAACAAATATTTTATATTAGTTGACAACTAATATAAAATATTTGTTTAAACAAAAAATCAATTAAATAAAAAACTGCTACTTAATGCAAAAAATAAAATATCCTAATCCATAATTTAAAAATAAACTTTATTGAAACTTCGGTTTTTGCATCCTGTTCCACAAAAAAAAGAAAAAAAAAACACATATATTAGAAAGCTTTCACACCATAATTAATAGCATAAATTATACTAGTGACCAAATCAAAAGCATTAGATAATACCAATAAAGTGAAAGAAATATTATTTGCAAAAAGAACTGTTATTTCTTTGGCTTCATATTATAATTGTCTCCATACATACTCACACACGTGCAAACATTATTGCTCTTGCCACCCATTACTGATTTATCTAATTATCACAAATTTGGCTCACAACAAATTTTCTTCAAATATAAATTAGTACCATTTTTGGCTTGGCATGAACTATTCTTAAACTAATCTCGCAGGAAAGTAACGCAAACAATTAACCATAAGAACAAGCGCAGAAGAATGGATCAAAATTCAATGAAAGCAAGCATACGTCTAAGATTTAACATCAAAGCTAATACATAAGAATTTAAGAAGTAACAAAGTATCAAACTTTCAAAAACTGCACTTTATTAGTAAATTTATACTAGCCATTAACAAGAAGTAATATAATTAAGCAGAGTTTTTTTGAGATATATATATATATATATATAATATATAAGTCAAGTATATTGATATCAAAGTTAGCTAAAACTAGCAAATAGACCATAGAAGTACATCAGACCTAACAAACACAGAGTGAAGGGACCATAAAACAACCAGTACCTAGCACAGCCAAATAAAGGAATAGACCCAAACAATAAGGGAAGATAAAGAAATTACCCAGAATTGATTTATTTTTAAAGTGGACTCGTTAATAAGCAGCATCTTAAAAAATTAAAAAGTGTAAGTGATACAGAGTTATAGACTAAGAGTGGCGCTAAGATAAGCAATTGTCAATCAAAGAAGAAAGAAACATTGAATTTATCATATAATCAAAAGCAAAATAGGCACCACAAGTTATTTATCAAGGTGTGAGATGGGTAATAGGGTGCTTCCGAATCTATATATGCCACCTTGGTTTGGCAACATACATCAAGTTATACTTATCAATATCTGTAACATGAGGAGCAATTGTCACTTCAATTTCAAGTGTTTAAAAACAAGTAAATGGGTCTAACTCACAAAAACAAGCTTTAAGAAAATTCCAAATGAAAATTAGAAAATGCATCTTTTTACCTACTCACATTCAAACAAGTAAACAAGAAATTTACATTATTATAATTTTTTCTGTTTCACTTAATTTTCACTAAACCAAATAAATAATGGGAGTATCCACTAAAAATAAAACAAATGACGAGAAGGATGATGTGATTAATTTTTAACGGCTGTCATCAATTGTTCGTTATTAAGACAAATTGATCCATCTAAAAGAGATGTGAATGTGATTGAGGCACATCCAAAATCATTGTTGGGTAACCTGTATGTTGCATAGTATGAGATATTACAAATTTGAATCATAGAAAGCTAATGTTCTCTATTTACACCCATCTAAGCTATTGATTCTTCACTATATAGCATATTTCTCAACCTTTCAGTTCAAGCTCAGCCATGCCACCCAATAAAAAAAAAACAAGAAAAAAAGAAAAAAGAAACTAAAGCAGATGAAAGTGCAAGGTACCTCGGAGTGACATAGGCATACACGTATGAAGATGAAGTATACATCTCAAGAACTGAAAACTTAATGAACCAAAAGCATGTCAAGGGCCATAAAGCTACTTGTGCTCTTATAACTTGCAGCTCCAGCCAAAATCCATGTCACTGATGCTCTTAAAATCCATGTCATCATTTAATGCAGAATTTGATTACAAAACTTTTGCTTTTCTAGAGGCATAAACAAATTCAGTACCATACCAAGGTAGCCATGTAAAATTGTTAATAAACCAAAACTAGAAAAGGTCAAAATCAACCAAGACTTCACATGTCTCAAAATATCCAACCCATTTCTACCAAAAATCAGAAATTATCTACCATTTTTACGATACTTCTTTGCAAAACATAAGAGAGAACCTGCTTGCATGTAGAAATTTTAGTACTTAATATCTTTCATATCTTCCATTTCCAAATTATATTTATGCTCAAAAGTTTAGCATTTTAATTTAATTCGTTCTAGTTGGCATCAGATTGATATATTAAAAATAGAGAATAAAGAAAAAGAGAAAATCATGAAATCAAGATTTTAAAAGTTAGATTGCTGGGGAATTAGTTATTGAATAATGAAGTTGAGAAGATTGTGACAAATTTTTATATGATTATGCATTTGCATTGCTAAAAATTAAAGCTAAAATCTTTGCTATTCATTAGTTTTGTTAATTTGATAAATAGCTGTCTAGCGTTGTGGCATTCTAGAATATGCTAGTATTGTATTCCTCATGCTGATAACAAATGGATTAAAAAAAATAAAAGTAATTATCCTCTTAAAAAATTTAAACTTCAAATATTAGTAATAATTTGGGATGTGATAGTGTCATGCAAACATTTGAACCATCTGATCACACACGTAATGATGACACAATCTAGATGTAGACGCACTCATAATTTGGTAATATTTCTGAAATTTCAAAACAAAAATAGAAAAACAAAAAATACAAGAGCTTGGAAAACTAGGAGGAACTTGGCAATAAAAAAAATACTTTAATGAATTAAGAGACAATAAATAAATGGGAGATCAGGTGGCATTCTATAAATAAGAAGCCTGCAATCCCTACTGAAACAGATAAGAGAAATGAGAGACAATTGCAAAAAAATAAAAAAAAAATACTAAAAAAGCATCATCAACAATAAGCGCTGTCCTAAATAAAAAACCAAACCAAGAACGACTCAAAAACATCAAGACTATTGATTTACTTTTATTTTTATTTTTATTTTGGGGGTCAAAGTTTAATCTGTAGTTTGACCATATACAATGCAAACTGTTTATTCATCTTCACAGTCTTCATATATATAATTAAAATAAATTTAATGAAGGAATCATAAATTGTTAGATTTATGAGAATTTAATCTCACCCATAACAGTTCCTTCTTTTAATATTAAAATAACTACATATTAAAATTCTGAAAATCTTTCTCCAGTTTCTTTAAAGATTGACAAAATCTATGGATTATCTAAGACACAAATTGGATAGATTTTGTCATTGTTGATTAAATATCTATTTGGGATCAATGTTTAAGAATTGAGAAAGTTATGGACTATTAGATCTGTCCTCTTTAAATACATAAAGACAGTAAAAAGTTTAACCTTTACAAAAATTTATCAACCATAAATGATTCATTACATATTTAAATACAAATAAATTCATAAAGAAATTAATATGAGAAACTTTAAAAGAATCCTGGATTGATTCACTGTCATGAGTAAAATCAGTAGAAGCCAAGATCAAGGAATAAGAGATATCTGAGAGCAGATCCTAGTAATATAGCTAAAATGAAATAATATGTTAATAGTGAGTTATGTACCTCTTATCCAACTAGAAGAGATCAGCCTCTTGTTCTACTTTGCTTAAAGAGATCACTGCAAAAACATCAGAATTTAAAACTTATATTACTAAACACGTGATTATGCAGTTAAAAAATAAGGGAAAAACTGTAAAATACAAACTAACTCTTTCTCACCAGAGGACATTGACTGATAATATCATCCGCAAAAAAATCATCGATATTATTTCCCAAGAAAACAATCATCTTTTAAGCAAAAGGCCCATGGCATCGGCCTCCACTCCTCTCATGGCGGTGGTGGCAGATTGGGGGGAAGAGAGAAAGGAGTTAGGGTTTGGGAGGATTGAAAGGAAGCTTTAAAAGATGATAAACTTTTGGTAGATTTGAAATTAAAAGAGAAAGGAGAAGATTTAGAAAGAGTGAGAGAGGATTTGAGAGAACAAGAAGAAGACGATGATGTCGAATTGAATTAAGGGTTAATAGACATAGAGAAGAGAAGAAGAGCATGTCCATGGCGTTCCCTCGAGTCAGACTCCTTTCAATTTCATCTTCGATTTTGGTCATGGGTGTAATTTAATTTTTCCTTTTCATAAAATAATTAAAATACTAATTTGGAGGCAAAATAAATCCTGCTGCTTTTGGTCCCCCGTTTTTTTCAATATTAACCACCCTAATTTTTATTTTTAGCCATTGGATTTATGACATAATTTATTTATCGTATATTAATATTAGAATCAATTATGATAAAATATTATTATTATTACAAATTAATTGTATTAATAACAAAATTATATTTTGTCAAAATATATTTATTTTTATAATATATTTATTTGTTATAAATAAAACTATTGTAATGAAATAATTTTTACTGTCGCTGATTCATTAAATTATTATAAAAATAATTTATGTCACAAAAAATAAGTATTTCATGATGAATTTATATATCGTAAATAGTTATTTTTTGTGGTTAAAATTTTTCCGTTCAAAAGAAAAAGATTGAAAATTTTTTCTTCATATCAAAGGTGATGGAATTATATCTCGTTATAATATATTTATTTTTGTGATATATTTATTTGTCATAAATAAAATTATTTTTGAAACTAAAACTTTTCAAGAAAAATTAAAAGTTTCTTTTTATCTCTATATCTTATTTGTGATGAAATAATTTTATTGTCACTAAATTTATTTAATTATGACAAAGTTAATTCATCACAAAAAAAAATATTTTGTGACGAATTTATATGTTGCAATAAGTTATTATTTTGTTATTAAATTTTTTTCCTAAAAAAAAGTAAAAACTTTCCCTCCTAAACAAAGCATAATGAAATATATATATATATATATATATATATATATATATATATATATATATATATATATATATATATATATATATATATATATATATATATATATATATATTTTATCACAAAGTTAATCTATTAGTGACGAAAATTTAAACATAAACCGATGCAAAATAATTTATTACAGTAATAAATAATATGGTAATATTTTAATGAATTCATCATGGTAAATTATAATTGATGGTGAAATTTTATGCGTCACTAAAAAATTTGTTACAAAAAATTAAATTTCTTGCAGTGTCAATTCAGCTCACAGATATTAAAGATTAGGAAGAGAAGAAGGAGCAGAGATAGGAAACAAACTTACCTTTGCTGATAATTTTTCCAATCCCCTAAATTATCTCTCTTTAACACTTAAACTCGCTAAACTTAAAAGAGTTGAATGAGCGATGAAATAATAGATATCACAAAAATGAGCTTGCTTGAAAGTGGCCTTAATGTCAGCTACCTCCCGCTTCCCAAAAAATGCACTGTCCACATCCATCTAAACTTGAATAGATGCCTCCTTCTATTGGCCCACTTGTGGCCCTTAAAAGGAATGCCAATACCTCTCAAGTAATTTATTTTCTTAATCTTTTCACAAACTTATAACTTAATTCAATTTAGTCCTTAATTTAAGCTTCTTAATTAGACTCATATATGCCGAAATACCATATTACAAAAATATCCCTACCTTTCCATTCAATACTCCCTATGTCCCTTTCTTTATTTCTTTGCTACTTCAAACATGCAATTTACACGTATTCTTCCTAGGATACATGTTAGGATCTTACACATTAATTCTTTCTAGGATACATGTTGGGACCTTACACGTTAATTCTTTATATATAAATTAAGAACATGAAATTTGAATTTATTTTATTGCGTTCCCGTTACACGCACATTTAGTAATTAGCAAGCATTTTATTATGTTCCCGTTACCCGCACATTTAGTAATTAGCAAGCAATCTAGTAAGTGATCTGTTACCTATTTTGTTCAGTTTTGTATTCTATTATGTTTGAATAAATAGTAAAATTCTCATGAAAGACATATGTTATATCTATTTATTTGGTTTATGACATGCATATTATTCTTATAATTTATGCATCATATGTATATGACTATTAGACAAGTGCTGTGAGGAGTTGTCATCGTGCATAGTTTTTCCCCGCTAAGCTTTATGCTTAGCATGGTGAATTTCTTTTCCTTCATGTAGGTCTTGTTAAGCAGGTTTAGAGCCAGGATAACTGTAACACCCTATACTCGATCTGGTAATCAAATCGGATATGGATGTCACCACACTATCTATGATCTGAATACCACTAAATCAACATAAATTATGCTTAATTTACCAAAGATCTAATCCTTTACTCAAAATTTTATAAAAATTTTGATAAAATCTCCTTTAAATATTGACAGCCTCCTATAAAAGAAGAAGTAAAAACTCTTCTAATATTGTCCAATTACTTCATCACAACACCAAGCAAACTCCAACACAAGAATTCCCATCCTTCTCATTCAATACCTAAGCTGATTTCCCTATCACTATATCAATACTCAAAATTTTTGTTCTCAATAATGGTTATATGAATATCATTACATATCTATACTGATATCGCAATATTGAACCTCAACTAGACATTCATAAAATTTCACTTAAATTATATCAATATTAATACCTGTGTACATGCCAAATTTCAAAATATAGATAACATATATGCTTTGCTTTGTGTCCTTGATTGCCCACAATTCCAGCCGCAACAACCTTTGAAGGTTCCTTCATTGACGTCGAGAATACTGAACATCGGATCAACCTACGCGCAAAGAAAACCACGAGCTACGTTATATGTTTAGTGGTGACTACCAAATTTACTTCTCAGTCAATGTCATATAAAACAATGTATTTAAAATTTCCAAACACACTTACCAATTGGTAAGACATATAAGGATTGTGAGTTCCAAATTATGGTGTATACAAACATCAAGTAATTAGAAGTATAGTATTTCATTTGTAATTTCATACCCTTATATATGCATGTTATTACAGAAAAGATCTCAATTTAATCATACATTTCGAACTCAGCAGACCATTTATTAATTACTTTATCCTCATCTAGTTTATACTCAATAAGACATAATTTCACAATAATATTTAATTATTCTATTGTACATTCTACTATAGTTGATATCAAAATATGTGCATGTATATCACAATTCGACAAATACTTATTTTCAATGTAAACATCAGATATTATTCCATATACCTAGTTTATGAATCACATTTATATTACTGCCTCAGATAACACTTCATAGTTCAATTATATCGAATTATTACAAATAAGTGAATAAGCTTTCTTAACTTACACTCATATATATATATATATATATGTTTTGATTTTTCATATCATTTAATTACTCAGATAAGCTAAGCAGTCAATTTTCATTTACATAAATAAACATATGACTGTGCCTCTAGTTGTCAATAGTAAGACACCATGAACTGGATATGTGGATGAGCAAATCCAGTATGCGGGAGGGACCGTACAACTAAGTGACGATACTACTCCCCGATATGTCAGTAAAATAAGCTGGCAATCAGTATAATCATTTTTCTTAGTACAGTAGTAGACAATAAACATAACAGAACACCATGAGGTGAGTACCCCTATGGCTAGCCATACTATCCTAGAGTCCTGAATCACCCACTAACACTAAAGGCATTAAAATCATCATATTGTCATGTCCCATCATATTGTCATGTCCCAATCGTTCTCATCATAATATTTTAATCAGGTTATTCTATAAATTGTCTTCACACAATTAACATTTAATAATACTTCATATAGTGGTCTTGGTACTATGAAATATATTTAAATCATGTCATTTACTACCATGAACACCGCACTATTCTACTATGCCATTTTTCGACTGACTGGTTATTAGTTATGAATCTTGCATCATATATGTTGCTTAAATTATGCATAAAGATTCACAGTCACATTTATGCATTTATCGTGACTTTCGAATATATAATTTGATCTCGCTCATATAGATTTCACCAAGAAATAATTTGGAACAGAATGCACATTTTCATTTCTATAAATAGTATATAGCAATAATTTATCTTATTATGATTACCATTCCACAGAGGTAACGTAAATAATAAAAGAATAACAAGCTAAAAGAAAATGCGTCTATGTAATTAAAATATAGCCAGTATGCCCACTCTTAACCTAAACTAAGTGGGTAATATAAGCTAGTTAATTAGTTTAGTGATTCATCACAATAAAATTTAACTAATTGGTTTCTTAAAGTTAGATTCATGCTTAATTGATCGCTAAACGAATATAATCAATTTTCTAATTCCTCTGAATTAAGTAAACCAAGATTAGTTTATAACCTTTATTTATTAGTTTAGTAAACTTTAAACTAATATATATATTAGTCTAACACTAAAGCACATATCCAAACGACTGCTAAACACTTTCATTAATGTTTCCTTGTTTTCCATTTAATTTATACAAGGTATTTCATAAATTTCACTGTCTATATAAATATTTCGAATCCTATAACTTGATTAATTCTTTAATTTGTCCAAAATGCATTAATCCATTTAGTTGTCCAACTAATATATATATATATATATATATATATATATATATATATATATAGGCAAGAACTCAATCTTTGGTTTAATGTAACTGACTTCACGACAAAAATATTTACTAATTGAAAATTTAAATGTTTATTACTAACTAATAATTTAAATTATATATCCCCATTAGTACACATATGTATATACTTGTGATAACTAATTTACTATCTAATTCATAAGTGTAATATCCATTTATCTCAATTTGTAATTTAGTTAAATTCCTAAATTTAATTATATGTATCAATATAAAGAAAAGTTCCAATATATTTTAGTCCAATCACAATTTTGTCCAAGACCAAAATTATGTATATCCCCAGTTCTTGAAGCAAAATTTAACAAATATTTAAGTTTCTACAATCATAGCTGGCAATGTTAAAAGCAATAGAATGCGACCCTAGTTCATTTACACATTTTTGATCGCTTGATTAGGTGGGCAATATAACTTTTATATTGGTACAATTTACTTGACTTAAACTATTTCACTTAGATAGTACCTTCAATCCATTTCATAACCTTTTTATGTATAATTAACCTATCAATCAATTTAAATAAGTAAAATAACAACTTGCCTGATATTACAGCAGAAAAATTTACATACTTTACCAAAAGTCAATTTAGGTGTTTCAAAAATTTTGGAATCAATATTTACTAATTGACTATGTTCTTGAGTTATAATCGGAAAGGCTAAAATCAACAAAATGCAAGTTCTGACATACCAACACATTCTTAAAGTACTTAATTAGGCAGAAAAAAATACAGCTCTAATAATAATATAACCAATTTAACATAAATTATTTCATTTAGTATCTTAAAACAACTCCAAAATTTCTTATTTATAATTATCCCACATAATTAAGTTACAGTAATCAATTACCTCATATCATAGCAATAAAGCTTACACCCAAATTAATATTTAAAGAGCAAATTAAAATATTTCTATGGTCAACCATCATACTACACACAATAAAACATACCAAATCAATTGTTTGAATCAAACTAAGTAACAATTCTAACAAAAATTCGGAATTAAATTATAAATAATTTAAGGGAGAGTAATTTTGGTGGTCACATACCGAATAAAATAAAATTTCTCACATTGTTCTCATTTCTGTCCACCGGTGAGCCTGTCGGAGTCTAACCAGAGGCTCTTCGGAGCTTTGCCGGAGATGCACCGTTGCTGCCACCGTGGAGATCAGAGCCTCAAGATCTTGCTTCCAGTGACCACGCACCCAACCACCGCACCGCTTGATCGAAAATCGAGCTTGAATCGCTGGTTCCTTTTTCCTCCGATCTCCAAGTTGCCGGCAATTTGAAGGCGCGAAGGGTGGCAGGATGAACGTCTTGTTATGGGGAACTCATCGGTGCCACTAGTGTCGCCATCTGTCGCCTTATGCCGTCAAAGAGAGAGAGAGAGAGAGTTTCGATCTTGTAACGAGGAAGAGAAACGACACCATGAATCGGACAGAAGACAGGTTGGCGATTGAAGGGAGCAGTGGCGGACTCTTCATCGGTGATCTGCGCCATTGAGCAACGGCGGGGAGAGCAATGGCGTTGGCATCGTTTCCCTATTCTCTCCCGATTTTTTTTTTGTTTTTTTTGTTTTTTTTTTTTTTTAACTTTCATGGCTCAAATAATCCTATCCAGAAAAGTCTAAGAATCCAACCTCTTAAATATCTTGTTTTTATATTATTATTATTATTATTATTTTAATTATTTCAATGGTTATTATATATTTATTTGTTTTAATTTTTTGTTATTAGTTTTTAAATTTTTAATTATTAATTTAAAATCTTGAAATTATGCGAACTTATATTATATTTTTAATAAATCTGCCTTAATAACCCATATTAAAATATTGTACACATGTTAAAAAAAATACTCTCATGCGACTTCAAATTTTTGGGGTGTTATAATAACCACGGCAAAAGTTGGACATTTGGGGTCTTTGAAGATTTTGCTATTGGAAGCATTTTTGTTATAAATAGAAATATAATGAACAATTTTGTACTAAACTTGTAAAATATCTGTAATAACTATATTTTGTAATGAAATTTTCAAGTATGGTACCAATGTAATAATTTCATAATATTTTGGCTATGTGAATAATTTTGCTTGTGATGTGATTTGTTGAACATTTTATCATTATAAGACAGTTTTTTGTTATTGAACCCAAAGAGTATTTGTATATGATTTTGTTAGGTATGATTAGTCTATCTATTTTACACATATATTCTTCTAAATGGTATGTGGGTGTTACAATTTGGTGGTATTAAAGCATTTGGTTTAGGTAATTCTAGCCTAAGTAGAGTTTAAGCATTGTTTGTATTTGTATAAATGAGTTTGTGTCTAGCCTAATGTGGTTGGTCCCTTGTTTTGCTTATAGATTAAAGTATGAAAAAAAAAAATCATAGAAAGTGTTTGATGAGATTGTTGAAAGTAATCATGAAGGTGAGTCTCAACCTTTGGCATCTGATCCTTGTAAGGCATGGAGAGTGGATGTTGCACCATTAGCTCAAGAGGAAGCCTTATTGAAACTATCTCAAGATATTGTGTTTTTAATGCAATGCATGACTACACCTTAGGCTCCTATAGCTTCTCTAAGAAAGCATGCAACTGAAGAATTTATAGGCACATTTTTAAAAAAAAATATGAGAAGGCCAAATTCTAGCTAGAAAAAGTAACTAGAATCCTTAGTGAAATCAACTGTCCTTTTGATAAGAAGTGAATTGTGTTGTTTCCTTTCTCTAAGGGGCAACAAATGAATGGTAGGAACTATTTTTGAGACATCCTCAGCTACCTGAGCCCCTGACTTGGGATTTCTTCACTCAAAAATTTAAGCATAAATATGTCACTGAGGTTTACAAGAATGAAAGATGGAAGTAATTCTTAAGCTTAAGTAGTGGAGCATAAAATTTCGGAGAAGGGGATACAGGTAGATAGAGCCAAAGTAGAAGTCATTGAAAAACTTCCACCCCCAACTAGTGTGAAAGGAGTCAGGAGTTTCTTAGGTCATGCAGGATACTATCGCAAGTTCAATTATAAAAGATTTTTCAAAGATTGAAAAACCATTATCTAATTTATTGATGAAAGATGTTTTATTTAACTTTTCTGATCAGTGTTCATAGGCGTTTAACATTTTAAAGCAAAAGTTGATTTCAGCTCCGATAATTATTTCTCCAAATTAGAATCTTCCCTTTAAGTTAATGTGAGATGTAACTGATTTCATAGTGGACACTGTGTTGGGGTAAAGAAAGGATAAAATCTTCTATGCAATTTATTATATGAGCCATACTCTAATGGGAGCTCAAGTCAATTACATCACAATTGAGAAAGAACTACTAGCTATAGTTTTTGCATTTGAAAAATTCCAACCTTATCGTCTTGGTGCTAAAATTATTGTTTTGTTTGATCATATAGCTTTGAGATATCTTTTTGCTAAGAAGGACTCCAAACCAAGGTCGATTAAATGGGTTCTTTTCTTGTGAGAGTTCAACTTGGAGATCAAGGACAAAAAAGGAGCGGAGAATTTTGTTGTCGATCATCTTTTAAGGCTCGGACATAAACATATTGAGAAGGGGGAAATCTTAAATCTTTTTCCCCTTGAACATATTTGTGTTGTGCTTATTTGTGATGTTGCTATGACCGGGTATGCTAATTTAGCAAATTACCTTGCAGGTGGTTTTATTCCTAAAGATTTTATATGGTAGTAAAGAAAGAAGTTAAAGGCGAATGCACAACACTACTTATAGGATGACCCAATCTTATTCAAGCTATGCTTAGATTAAGTTTTAAGGCTGTGTGTTTTGGAAGAAGGGCAAGGAGCAATTATGTAAACGTGTCATGGAGGAGAGGCATGAGTACATCATGGACCAAAAGAATGGTATTGAAAATTCTTCAACCAGGTTTTTTCTGGCCTACTCTTTTTCATGATGTTAAGTCTTTTGTTTCTAAATGTGATAGGTGTCAGAGGGTTGGTAATATCTCTAAAAGGGATGAAATGCTAGCTAATAGTGTTTTAGAGATTGAGATCTTTGATGTTTGGGGAATATATTTCGTGGGACCATTTCTTAATTCTTTCGGATGTGAGTATATTTTAGTAGCAGTCGATTATATGTGCAAATGGGTTAAAGCTATTTCTACTAGAACATGTGATGACAGAGTGGTCATAGAATTTCTCAGAAAGAATATCTTCACTCGATTTGGTGATGGTGGTAAACACTTTATTAACCATCAATTTAAGTCTTTGCTTAGGAAATACGGTGTAACCATAAAGTCATAACCCCTTACCACCTTTAATCAGATGGTTAGGTTGAAGTTTCCAATAGAGAATTAAAGGCAATTTTAGAAAGGACTATAAATAGCTTGAGAAAAGATTGGTTTAGGAAATTAGATGATACTGTATGGGCTTATCACACTGCATTTAAGACTTCTATTGGTAGTTCACCTTTTAGGTTGCTGTATGGGAAAGGGTGTCATTTGCCTGTTGAGTTAAATTTCTAAATTTTGACTTAAAGAATGCAAGTGAAAAGAGATTGTTGCAATTAAATGAGCTTGATGAGATTAAGCTAAGGGCATATAAAAGTGCTGAATCATACAAGAAGAAAATAAAGCATTGGCACAATTGCAAGCTAAGTTTAAAGGAGTTTGTGCTTGGAATGAAGATATTGCTGTATGATAGTCATTCGTGACTATTTTGAGAAAGCTTAAGTCAAGATGGAAGGGACCATTTAAAGTAGTAGATACACAATATGGAGTTATTACTGTCAAACATCCAAATGATCACAAAGAATTCAAGGTTAACGGTCACCACCTTAAATCTTACTTTGAATCCAGGTTTGAAGTTGCGTCAGTGGTCCTAACTCTTATGGATGTTCAGTAAGTGTATTTAAAGTCAAGATGATGACTTGCTAAACTCAGAATATTTTCTCTAACCTTACTTTTTTAGTTGATTTAATTGTTTTGATTGTTATTTTTACTTTAGATTGTTAGTTTTTGTTTGTGTTTTGCTAAATGTTTTGGTGATTCAATTATGAATTGATACTTACTTGAATAGCTTAGAAAATAAATGTGTTTATGTTGATGGAAATGTGTGCAGAGTTTAAAAATTTTTACAAAAACTTTGTGAGTCATGGCAGAGATTGTTTAGTCTCTATTGTGACCAATGTGAGTCTTTTAGCATTTTTAGTATAGAATGGTTAGTCATGGTAGGGACTATTTAGTCTCTACCATGACCAATTTGAATATTTGTGTTCTTTTAGTCCAATAGAGTTAGTCATGGTAAAGATTGATTAGTCTCCGTCATGACTTAAGCTATTATTCAGTATATAAGAGTTAGTCACAGGAGAGACTGATTAGTTTAGGCTATGACCAATTTAACATTTAAATTGATTTAGTGCAAAGTGGTTAATCATAGCATAGACTATTTAGTCTCCACCATGACCTAGCAAAAAATAAAATGCATATTTTGATAATATATGAGAGTTACGAAAGAGGCTATTTAGTCTCTATCATGACCCTAGGGGTTCCAACTACAACTGCTTATAAAAATGCAATTTTTGCTTGACTCTTTACATTCTTTTTCATTCCTTTCTCTTATTCACTATATTTTCGATACATACACTCCATTTCCATTGAATTTCCCTCAATTTTTGGCAAGTTTTATTAACAAGTAAGTATACAATCCATTTCAAATTTCAACTTTAAGCATGATTAATGCAGGCTTTTCTTTCAATTGATGCATATTTTGGGTTTACAATGATTATGGCTTGTGCATGTTGATTTTTGGTTAAAATTTGTTTGATTTACAAGTGATTAAAGCTTATTAAAAGACCATGTTGGTCACTCTTTTTTATGGCTGGGAT
>CM075816.1:40446659-40476654 GCA_037975025.1 Excoecaria agallocha
TTAATGTTTCCTTGTTTTCCATTTAATTTATACAAGGTATTTCATAAATTTCACTGTCTATATAAATATTTCGAATCCTATAACTTGATTAATTCTTTAATTTGTCCAAAATGCATTAATCCATTTAGTTGTCCAACTATAATATATATATATATATATAGGCAAGAACTCAATCTTTGGTTTAATGTAACTAACTTCACAACAAAAATATTTACTAATTGAAAATTTAAATGTTTATTACTAACTAATAATTTAAATTATATATCCCCATTAGTACACATATGTATATACTTGTGATAACTAATTTACTATCTAATTCATAAGTGTAATATCCATTTATCTCAATTTGTAATTTAGTTAAATTCCTAAATTTAACTATATGTATCAATATAAAGAAAAGTTCCAATATATTTTAGTCCAATCACAATTTTGTCCAAGACCAAAATTATGTATATCCCCAGTTCTTGAAGCAAAATTTAACAAATATTTAAGTTTCTACAATCATAGCTGGCAATGTTAAAAGCAATAGAATGCGACCCTAGTTCATTTACACATTTTTGATCGCTTGATTAGGTGGGCAATATAACTTTTATATTGGTACAATTTACTTGACTTAAACTATTTCACTTAGATAGTACCTTCAATCCATTTCATAACCTTTTTATGTATAATTAACCTATCAATCAATTTAAATAAGTAAAATAACAACTTGCCTGATATTACAGCAGAAAAATTTACATACTTTACCAAAAGTCAATTTAGGTGTTTCAAAAATTTTGGAATCAATATTTACTAATTGTCTATGTTCTTGAGTTATAATCGGAAAGGCTAAAATCAACAAAATGCAAGTTCTAACATACCAACACATTCTTAAAGTACTTAATTAGGCACAAAAAAAAAAACAGCTCTAATAATAATATAACGAATTTAACATAAATTATTTCATTTAGTATCTTAAAACAACTCCAAAATTTCTTATTTATAATTATCCCACATAATTAAGTTACAGTAATCAATTACCTCATATCATAGCAATAAAGCTTACACCCAAATTAATATTTAAAGAGCAAATTAAAATATTTCTATGGTCAACCATCATACTACACACAATAAAACATACCAAATCAATTGTTTGAATCAAACTAAGTAACAATTCTAACAAAAAATCGGAATTAAATTATAAATAATTTAAGGGAGAGTAATTTTGGTGGTCACATACCGAATAAAATAAAATTTCTCACATTGTTTTCATTTCTGTCCACCGGTGCGCCTGTCGGAGTCTAACCAGAGGCTCGTTGGAGCTTTTCCGGAGATGCACCGTTGCTGCCACCGTGGAGATCAGAGCCTCAAGATCTTGCTTCCAGTGACCACGCACCCAACCACCGAACCGCTTGATCGAAAATCGAGCTTGAATCACTGGTTCCTTTTTCCTCCGATCTCCACGTTGCCGGCAATTTGAAGGGGCGAAGGGTGGCAGGATGAACGTCTTGTTATGGGGAACTCATCGGTGCCACTAGTGTCGCCATCTGTCGCCTTATGCCGTCAAAGAGAGAGAGAGAGAGAGTTTCGATCTTGTAACGAGGAAGAGAAACGACACCATGAATCGGACAGAAGACAGGTTGGCGATTGAAGGGAGCAGTGGTGGACTCTTCATCGGTGATCTGCGCCATTGAGCAACGGCGGGGAGAGCAATGGCGTTGGCATCTTTTCCCTATTCTCTCCCCATTTTTTTTTTTTTTTAACTTTCATGGCTCAAATAATCCTATCTAGAAAAGTCTAAGAATCCAACCTCTTAAATATCTTGTTTTTATATTATTATTATTATTATTATTTTAATTATTTCAATGATTATTATATATTTATTTATTTTAATTCTTTATTATTAATTTTTAAATTTTTAATTATTAATTTAAAACCTTAAAATTATGCGAACTTATATTATATCTTTAATAAATCTATCTTAATAATCCGTATTAAAATATTATACACATGTTAAAAAAAATACTCTCATGCGACTTTAAATTTTTGGGATGTTATAATAACCACGGCAAAAGTTGGACATTTGGGGTCTTTGAAGATTTTGCTATTGAAAGCATTTTTGTTATAAATAGAAATATAATGAACAATTTTGTACTAAACTTGTAAAATATTTGTAATAACTATATTTTGTAATGAAATTTTCAAGTATGGTACCAATGTAATAATTTCATAATATTTTAGCTATGTGAATAATTTTGCTTGTGATGTGATTTGTTGAACATTTTATCATTATAAGACAGTTTTTTGTTATTGAACCCAAAGAGTATTTGTATATGATTTTGTTAGGTATGATTAGTCTATCTATTTTACACATATATTCTTCTTGAGGGTATGTGGGTGTTACAATTTGGTGGTATTAAAGCATTTGGTTTAGGTGATTCTAGCCTAAGTAGAGTTTAAGCATTGTTTGTATTTGTATAAATGAGTTTGTGTCTAGCCTAATGTGGTTGGTCCCTTGTTTTGCTTATAGATTAAAGTATGAAAAAAAATCATAGAAAGTGTTTGATGAGATTGTTGAAAGTAATCATAAAGGTGAGTCTCAACCTTTGGCATCTGATCCTTATAGGGCATGGAGAGTGGATGTTGCACCATCAGCTCAAGAGGAAGCCTTATTGAAACTATCTCAAGATATGGTGTTTTTAATGCAATGCATGACTACACCTTAAGCTCCTATAGCTTCTCTAAGAAAGCATGCAACTGAAGAATTTATAGGCACATTTTAAAAAAAAAATCTGAGAAGGCCAAATTCTAGTTAAAAAAGTAACTAGAATCCTTAGTGAAATCAACTGTCCTTTTGATAAGAAAGTGAATTGTGTTGTTTCCTCTCTCTAAGGGGCAACAAATGAATGGTGGGAACTAGTTTTGAGACATCCTCAGCTACCTGAGCCCCTGACTTGGGATTTCTTCACTCAAACATTTAAGCATAAATATGTCACTGAGGTTTACAAGAATGAAAGATGGAAGTAATTCTTAAGCTTAAGGAAGTGGAGCATAAAATTTCGGAGAAGGGGATACAGGTAGATAAAGCCAAAGTAGAAGTCATTGAAAAACTTCCACCCCCAACTAGTGTGAGAGGAGTCAGGAGTTTCTTAGGTCATGCAGGATACTATCGCAGGTTCAATTATAAAAGATTTTTCAAAGATTGAAAAACCATTATCTAATTTATTGATGAAAGATGTTTTATTTAACTTTTCTGATAAGTGTTCATAGGCATTTAACATTTTAAAGCAAAAGTTGATTTTAGCTCCGATAATTATTTCTCCAAATTAGAATCTTCCCTTTAAGTTAATGTGCGATGTAACTGATTTCATAGTGGACACTGTGTTGGGGTAAAGAAAGGATAAAATCTTTTATGCAATTTATTATACGAGCTATACTCTAATGGGAGCTCAAGTCAATTACATCACAATTGAGAAAGAACTACTAGCTATAGTTTTTGCATTTGAAAAATTCCAACCTTATCGTCTTGGAGCTAAAATTATTGTTTGATTTGATCATATAGCTTTGAGATATCTTTTTGCTAAGAAGGACTCTAAATTAAGGTCGATTAGATGGGTTCTTTTCTTGTGAGAGTTCAACTTGGAGATCAAGGACAAAAAGGGAGCGGGGAGAATTTTGTTGTCGATCATCTTTTAAGGCTCAAACATAAACATATTGAGAAAGGGGAAATCTTAGATCTTTTTCCCCATGAACATATTTGTGTTGTGCTTATTTGTGATGTTGCTATGCCCGGGTATGCTAATTTAGCAAATTACCTTGCAGGTGGTTTTATTCCTAAAGATTTTATATGGTAGTAAAGAAAGAAGTTAAAGGCGAATGCACAACACTACTTATAGGATGACCCAATCTTATTTAAGCTATGCTTAGATTAAGTTTTAAGGCCGTGTGTTTTGGAAGAAGAGCAAGGAGCAATTATGCAAACGTGTCATAGAGGAGAGGCATGAGTACATCATGGACCAAAAGAATGGTATTGAAAATTCTTCAACCAGGTTTTTTCTGGCCTACTCTTTTTCATGATGTTAAGTCTTTTGTTTCTAAATGTGATAGGTGTTAGAGGGTTGGTAATATCTCTAAAAGGGATGAAATGCTAGCTAATAATGTTTTAGAGATTGAGATCTTTGATGTTTGGAGAATAGATTTCATGGGACCATTTCTTAATTCTTTCGGATGTGAGTATATTTTAGTAGCAGTCGATTATATGTGCAAATGGGTTAAAGCTATTTCTACTAGAACATGTGATGACAGAGTGGTCATAGAATTTCTTAGAAAGAATATCTTCACTCGATTTGGTGATGATGGTAAACACTTTATTAACCATCAATTTAAGTCTTTGCTTAGGAAATACGGGGTGTAACCATAAAGTCATAACCCCTTACCACCCTTAATCAGATGGTTAGGTTGAAGTTTCCAATAGAGAATTAAAGGCAATTTTAGAAAGGACTATAAATAGCTCGAGAAAAGATTGGTTTAGGAAATTAGATGATACTTTATGGGCTTATCACACTGCATTTAAGACTTCTATTGGTAGTTCACCTTTTAGGTTGCTGTATGGGAAAGGGTGTCATTTGCCTGTTGAGTTAAATTTCTAAATTTTGACTTAAAGAATGAAAGTGAAAAGAGATTGTTGCAATTAAATGAGCTTGATGAGATTAAGCTAAGGGCATATAAAAGTGTTGAATCATACAAGAAGAAAATAAAGCATTGGCACAATAGCAAGCTAAGTTTAAAGGAGTTTGTGCTTGGAATGAAGGTACTGTTGTATAATAGTCATTCGTGACTTATTTTGAGAAAGCTTAAGTCAAGATGGAAGGGACCATTTAAAGTAGTAGATACACAATATGGAGTTATTACTATCAAACATCCAAATGATCACAAAGAATTCAAGGTCAACGGTCACCGCCTTAAATCTTACTTTGAATCCAGGTTTGAAGTTGCATCAGTGGTCCTAACTCTTATGGATGTTCAGTAAGTGTATTTAAAGTCAAGCTAATGACTTGCTAAACTCAGAATATTTTCTCTAACCTTACTTTTTTAGTTGATTTAATTGTTTTGATTGTTATTTTTACTTTAGATTGTTAGTTTTTGTTTGTGTTTTGCTAAATGTTTTGGTGATTCAATTATGAATTGATACTTACTTGAATAACTTAGAAAATAAATGTGTTTATGTTGATGGAAATGTGTGCAGAGTTTAAAAATTTTTACAAAAACTTTGTGAGTCATGGCAGAGATTGTTTAGTCTCCATTGTGACCAATGTGAGTCTTTTAGCATTTTTAGTATAGAATGGTTAGTCATGGTAGGGACTATTTAGTCTCCACCATGATCAATTTGAATCTTTATGTTCTTTTAGTCCAATAGAGTTAGTCACGATAAAGATTGATTAGTCTCCGTCGTGACTTAAGTTATTATTCAGTATAAAAGAGTTAGTCACATGAGAGACTGATTAGTTTAGGCTGTGACCAATTTAACATTTAAATTGATTTAGTGCAAAGTGGTTAATCATAGCATAGACTATTTAGTCTCCACCATGACCTAGCAAAAAATAAAATGCATATTTTGATAATATATGAGAGTTATGAAAGAGGCTATTTAGTCTCTATCATGACCCTAGGGGTTCCAACTGCAACTGCTTATAAAAATGCAATTTTTGCTTGACTCTTTGCATTCTTTTTCATTCATTTCTCTTATTCACTATATTTTTGGCACATACACTCCATTTCCATTGCATTTCCCTCAATTTTTGGCGAGTTTTATTAACAAGTATACAATCCATTTCAAATTTTAAATTTCAACTTTAAGTATGATTAATGCAGGTTTTTCTTTCAATTGATGCATATTTTGGGTTTACAATGATTATGGCTTGTGCATGTTGATTTTTGGTTAAAATTTGTTTGATTTACAAGTGATTAAAGCTTCTTAAAAGACCATGTTGGTCACTCCTTTTTTGGCTGGGATTTGACTTTTAATCTTTAGCATGTTTTTATTGTCTTTCATTTTGGCCAAATGCCATGGCATCAAGTAACAAGAGGACATCTTCTTTTGTCTGACCATGAAATCAAGCCTTTGCTCATTTATTATAAGACTAGTCTATAGTAGCTTTAGCAAGGAACATTGTGCTAAAGTTTAGAATTGTATGAGATTGAATTTTCTTAGTCTTAATCAAATGTTTGGTTGAGATATCTTTGTGTACCCTATACTTAAACTTACTCAACAATCTCATGTGTAAGGACCCAATCATGGCCCTAACAAGATTATAGTTAATTAATCAGGATTAAGGTTTAATGAGGCAAATTAGATTACTTTGTATTAATGAAGTTAAGTGATATTAAGGGTATAATGGTAATTAGGTACATGTGTATTGGAGTGTAGCTAAAATAGCAAGCAAGGATGCAATTGAATTAAATAAGAAGTTTGGAGTTAAATGTTAAGAAAAATGAGTTTTTAGGGGTTAAAATGTATAAGGACATTTTGGAAATTTCTCCTTGTGAGATATTTATCCTACTCAAGCATTTGGGAGTGGCTAGATCGGCATTTGGGAGAGTTCTCTCTCTCTCTCTATGGTCACGGCTTGGAGAAGGATGCTAGGATTTGTGAGTTAACATGAAAGGTAATGTTTTTTCCTTGAAGATCTCTTAATTTTCTTCTTGTTATTTATGATTTCTGGTGATGAGAGATTACAAGATGCTGTTGTTGTCACCATGAATGAGGAATGGAGAAAGAAGTAGACAAATCAAGTGAAAAGAGAAGAAGAAATCATGAGTAAAGAAGTTAGATGAAGGAAGATTTGAAGCTTCAAAAGCCAAGTACAGGAATTTAGTTTTGGTACTGTTCAGGTGAATGATCTAGGGTTTTTCACTCTTTTCTTTTATGTGTCCATCTTGAAGAGTTTTTAAAGGATAAATCTAGTAAGCTTGATGAGTATAGTATGCTTGAAAACTTAAATGATCATATAAGCAAGAGGGGAAGTGAGATTTGGGGTTAAATTCATGTTTTGCATGATCAGGATTCTGGTTTTTCTCCTTTTTTTCCTAACCCGTGGCCACGCACGCTTTTCTCCTTGAGAATGCGTGGCCACTCACTCACTTTCTTGTGCAACCCCACGGCCACGTGTGATCTTGCTCTTCCTAACCCGTGGCCACGTGTGTTTGTTCTTCATAACACATGGCCACATGATTCTTTTCCTCTTCCCACCCGTGGCCATGCATATTTGTTTCCCTTCCTACCCACGACCACGGATATTTACTTTTTCTCCTACACATGGCCACTCCTTGATTGCTCTTTGAAGATGTATGGCCACATGATGTCTCTCTTCTCCTTGCACACGGCCACTTGTCTTGTTCTTTTCTTCATATATGGCCAGGCATGCATTTTCTCCTTGATGTACACAGCCACTCACTCTTTCTCTTTGAGAATGCACGGCCATTTATACACTACATTCCTTAAAGGCATTACCCAACAAGTTTTCTCCCCTCCATAGTATATTCTCACCTAATATTTAAGCCATGTAACTAGATATGGAACACCGTATTATATAGTCCATAAAATTATTAAGAGAGCAAGAATTGAGACGAATTGTCTAGTAATAAGTAAGATTGAGGAAAAATGGCTATTAAGTGAAGTTTGATATGTTAATTGATTGGAGCAATATACTATGAAAGTCTCTCTAATGCTAAAGTCTACAAAGATACCTTTTAGAAAGGCCTGAATAAAACATGAATTATTGTGAAAATTTAAAAGACATCAATGTTATAATAAGAGGAAGAAGAATGAATTAAGCTATAGGTTATCCAAAGACACCTGTGAGGTGCATAAAGTATGATCACTTAATAGAAGGAATCTTCACAAGTTTTATGATAATCAAGCACATCGAGTTAAGTAATGATGGTTCACTTGAATTTTAAATTAGAGGGGCTTGCGCATGGCAAGGTTAATATAATTATGTTGCAAAAAGGTATGTTAAGGCCTAATGAGCATCAAATTGAGAATAACACGAGGCAATATAGTAATTTTAAGGATATGTTATACAATGTGTTTCATAAAATCAAAATAATGTATGCACTAGGTCAAGGAATGGTTTTGTCCAAAAATGCTATGATTTACCCTAGTGGTAATAAAAAAATAGTCGTAAGGTTGCATGTCCAAGTTAAAAAAAGCAGGACATCGCATTTTATATTAAATTATGAAATCATAAAAGCTTGGTTATACTCTAAGTCACACAAGGAGTCAAGAATTAGCTGTAATGTGTAATAACCTACTCACCGGGTTGCTCATGCCTATAATACATCATGATTAGCACAAGAGCATCCATAGTGTGTTAACGACTAAGATGATATGATCACACCTACCTCAAATAAGCATAAAATGTCACAAGATGAAAATGCAAGTAAGACGATTGAAGTATGTATATATATATATCTTAAAATGTCAAGGTGTATAACCTATTGGCTATGATCTGATAGACCCTAAAAGAGAATCAAGTGATTGAATATGAACATGTATTGACCTTAAGCGGTAAGAGAACTCATTTATTTTACTATATGGACCATAAATGCTTGAGTATTGATATATATATATATATATATATATATATATTTACGTCACAATGTGAATGATTATGAAAATAGAGAATTATTCATGGCAAGCAGTAACAAGGTACGTTATCGAAAACTATCCATGAGGTATATAAGTACTATATGTTGTATAGTTGATATAAGTAATGAAAGCATGTATGTTTATGATTTAAGCTGCATATATATGTATATGTACATGAGGGCAGGAGCAATGCTAGTTATGAAAGATTACATATTATTATTTATCTAACCTGAAACCATCATGATATGAATGAAAGAAAGTGATGCAACTATATGATCATATGATAGCCTACATATGTATTGAAGCCTAGAGCTCAATGTTTGAAGATGATGAGAATAATGTGCACTCTTATATGAATGATGGCATTAAGCAAATATGTTGTATTAAGTAAAGAAAACTATGTTGAACCAAAGATTGATGTATTCTTTGATGAAAGGAATGATATGCATTCTTCTATGAAAAGTGGCTTTAAGCCAAATGATGTGCTAAGTAAAGAAGAATATGTTAATCAAAGATGTCTTAAAAGTTAAGCCTGCGGGTTATAGTTCAATTGTGGATTAGATAGACATGCCTAGAGGGATATAGTCGTAGCTGCCATAGTTGACCCCTAAGTCTTGTTCCTTAATGGAACCATCATTTGACCCCATTTGGGGTCCATAGTTTATTCCTTGCTGGAACCATTGCTTGACCCCATTTGGGTCCATTGTTTGATATCTTTGGATATCCATAGTTTGATACCTTCAGGTATCCATTGCTCCTATTATCCACCTTTTGAACTAGTACTTAGGTAGGCTATTAAAGATGATAAAATATACACAAGATAAAGGAAAACATGCATCGATTACTCTATTTATGTGATGTAAGCATGAGAAATAATCTATTGTTTGATTGTTTTAAATTTTTTTGACTATAAACTATTTTATGAAATGAAATGTTATGCTTTGTAATGCTTGTTCCTTATGATCACTTGCTACCCCTGTCAATCTGTCTATATATATATATATATATATATATATATATATATATATATAAATGTTTACACACAGGTAGACATAATGATAACATTCATTTAACTAAGTGCAATGCATGACATAGAATGATGCTTGTAAGAGAATCAGATTACCATGCTAAGAGAATATGAAGGATGTAAAGTTTGTGAATCTTATATGAGAATGGTATGATATATGTGAAGTGATTATGCCTACCAGGACTACTTGTAGATGCTATATGACTCAAGTACACTCTTATATGATGAATTAATGTCGAATGCCTATCTCAGGTGAACAATGTGATTTAATGCAATAAGTGGAAATCTTATATCATTAATAACTATAATGTCTAACCTATTGATTAAAAGGATTATAAAATGCATGATTTATACTAAGGTAGTGAGGGAAAAAGGGTAAGATGATGGCGTTATATATATGATGAAGGGCTAAGCAATTTAGGAAGGGTGACGAGTTTCATAATGCGATAAATTATTCTAAGCATGATACCCATTAGTAAGGTCGAAAACTCTCTTAAGAATGTTATTTATGAAATGAAAAATATAACAGACTCATATGTTATCCTATGTGATTGTGAAAGTTTTATACATGAATGTGATGAATTGAGGAAAGAGGTTATATTTAGATGTATAGAGTTTGTTCCCCACTAAGCTTTATAGCTTAGCATGGGTTTGTTATCCATGCAGGTTTCCAAGATAAGTTCCAGAGGATCAGGCAAGATGCAGTTGCCTTGAGGATTTTGAGATTCTTAAAGGCCATTTATGTTATTATTATTTATCGATAAGCTGATGTATTTATTTGTGGCATGTAATTATGGCTTGTTCTATAATAATAATTATTATTTATGCCTGATCTCTATTAGGTATGATGATGATTGATGATTACCCATGGTTAAGGAATTAGGGTGTTACATCATGTCATAATCATATTTGCTATTTTCTTGTGGGTTTGAAAATTGGTTTGCAATTTGGTATGTTTTTTTGTGTCTACTTGTTTTGTACCTAATTCTAGTGTGCCATACTTGATATTTGATGTGTTAAGTTATGATATGAAGTGATTGACATCAAATTTTGATAGCTTGGGACCCTACATTACACTTGTGATTTGCTTAAATCTCTAAAAATTGGCAATGCAATCTTCTTTGTAAAAAATTAATGGTTTATTTGAGAGTGCATGTTGCTTATATGTTCTGTTATGTTAGATTCATCTCATATTTGGGCCAATTTCATTGAGTTATGCTTGAATTGTAGTAGATTTGTTTTGAAGTCTTTGGAATGCATGATTGGTAGTTTGAGTTTTGTCCAATTCAATTTTACAAGCCTTAACTTTTCAATATTTAGCTAGATCAATATATGTGTTTAGTCGATAGCTTATTTTGAATTTCTTTGTTTTATGGCAGTGGCACCAAAAAGATCAAGAAATGAAGCTGGATCTTCTTCTTCTACACCATAAAAGGCTTCTCAAGTCAAGGTACCAAGTTGGGTACCAAATACGTTCAAGATCAGTTGGGCAAAGTTTTCCAAACTTGAATACATCCTAACTTTATATTTGGACCTTGATGTGCTATAAAAGTTTAATCTTCACGAAGAAGTGTAGAGAATGATAGCCAATGTTGGATGGATAGATTTCATGGAAAAGTGAGAGAAAGTGTATGCTCACCTCACTAGGGACTTTTTAGCTACTGTGAACATTCGTATTGGGCAAGACAACCACACTAACAAAAGGCAAGTGAGTTTATGGCTTGATAGACAGTCATACATGATGACATTCAATGAGTTCTCAACTTATTTAGGATTTGATCTTCTTACTTGACCAGAGTTTAACAAGTGTACTAGATCGGCTAGTAATATAGAAAAATATAAATTAAGACCCCAAATATCGTATCTAAGGGAACATGAACTATTAAGAATAATATCTATGTTTGAATTAAATTAATCTGAGATTGTTTTCCAAGTTTTTGAATTAAAAGCAAGAACTAAACTAAAGTAAAGCAAAACAAAAATAAAAACTAAACTAACATAAATTAAACATAGAGAAATAACTAAAACACTTTTGCTAAATGAACTATCCACCTCAGCTTTGATTGTAATGACTCAAATCAAAAGTAACACAAGTGATTATGGAAAAAAACAGTTAAATAAAAACAAATATCTTATCCAGAATATCATTCTAAGCATTAAATTCTCTGTTTAGAAACAATCTAATACTTAGTATAAAGATCCGATTTTAAACTTCTAAACCTTCATTAGATCCTCTCTAGAGAGATCTAAATCTAGCCCATTCTTAATTCAACATTCTTAAACTTAAATCAACCCATGAACAATAAATCACTGCCTCTATAACACCCTAATCCACTAACCATGGATAATCATCAATCATCATCATCAAAAACCTATTAAAGACTAGGCAATAATCATAATAATAAGACAGGCCATTATTACATGCCACAATAAATAAATCAACTTATAAAGAATAAGGCCTAACACAGTTGGCCAACAAAATATAATGACATCCTCAAAACAACTGGAACCTACCCGATCTTCTCTTTGATGGTGATCAAGCTGCTGTAGCTAATGACCAAGGTGGAGCTTATCCAAAGATCTACAAGGATAAACAAACCCATGCTAAGTTATAAAGCTTAGTGGGGAAGAAAACTCTATGGACAAGATCTTACCAAAATATATCATCAATACATTACAACCTGCATAGCTACAATAATATCTGTCTACGGTATTAATCATTTCATAATTACCTTCCTGAGGAGTTTTTAACCTCAACAATACTAGTATACTTACAGTAGTGTAGAGTATGGTGTGAACTTGGTTAGTTCCCAAAGACTTTTTAATTTACCTTAATAACTAAATCTCTTACTTGGTAAACTAGCATAATTTATAGACATCTTAATTCTTTTATTCATGAACTCCGACATCGTTATTACTGACGGTACAACCTCTAATCATATGCATTTAATCCCATTAGTTACATGAAATATGCATTTAATATGCATTTACAATGTAAGAAGTGCTTGTGTTAGGTAGCTTCTATAAAAGATATCGCTAGGCATGATTACTTCGTATATATCATACAATCATAATTATGAAATACAATTATAATTCATAACTTTTGTTCACCACCATGTATTCCTTAATACTATCTTATTATGGCAACTAAATGTCAACAAACATCGTATTTTGTCATACATCGTCTTTTGGCTTATATCACAGTTATTGGAGTGCATAATCAGGTGCAAACACACATAGGTATTGATTAATCAGCCTTGCATGCAATCACAGAAAATAGCCTAATATGTCATGATTACCGCAAAGGTCCAATTATTACATACATATGTTCATAAATCCCAATGCAAATAAAATTAACTGTATATGTTGTAGCCCAAATAATTCTTATTATAATATTGTGCGCATTCTTTCATAGCATGGCAATTTAAGTCTTATATTTATATACATTCTGATAACTTCATTTCATTGAAATAATTTATAGCCAAAAGAAATCATTATAAGCAATATAATAGGCCATTCATCATGCTTACATTACGTAAGTGAAGGAATTAATGCATGTTTTCCTTTATCTAGCATACATTTTATCATCTTTAATAGCCTGCCTAAGTACTAGTTCAAAAGGTGGATAACAGGAGTAATGGATACCCGAAGGTATCAAACTATGGATATCTGAAGATATCAAACAATGGACCCAAACGGGGTCAAGCAATAGTTCCAGCAAGGATCAAACTATGGACCCGAACGAGGTCAAACGATGGTTTCATTAAGGAACAAGCCCCAAACGGGGCCAACTATGGCAACTACGACTGTATCCCTCTAGGCATGCCTATCTAATCCACAACTGAATTAAGATCCGCAGGCTTAACCATTTAAGAGCATCATTGATTCATCATATTTACTTTATTCATAACTACATTTGTTTTAAACCACACTTCATATATGAATGCATAACATTCTCATCATAATCAACATTGAGATTTACTTATTGTAACATCATTGCATAATGCCATCATTCGTATAAGAATGCACATTAATCTTATCATACTTCAATATTGAGCTCTAGGCTCCAATTACACATGAATGCTTTCACATGATCATACAGTTGCATGTTTATGCAAACAATAACAACATGAAATGTTTTATGATTAGTGTTGAGTGTGACATTATACACATATACATATATTTATACAGCTTAAATCATAGCTATACATGCTTTTATTACTCATACTTGTTTGCATATTAAGATAAGCTACTCATCATAGCATGCTTATATCAACTATACAGGATACAAAATTTACATAACTCATGGGTAAATCTTGATGACATACCTTATTGCTGCTTGCTATGAGTAGTTTCCCTATCTTACACTTATTCACATTAAAACATAACACACACACACACACACACACACACACACACACACACATAGAAACACTCAAGCAATTGTAACCCATATAGTAAAATAAGTAGGTTCTCTTATAGCTTAAGGTCACTACTTGTTCATATTTGATCCCTTGATTCACTTTCATAATTACCAGATTAGAAACCACACGTGACATACTATAACATAGTTGTATATACTTCAATCATCTTACTTGTATCTTTCATCATTATTTCATCATTAAATTCCTATTATGGCTTAAAATATAACCAAACTTATATAGTTCCACCTTTGAGTGACAATGAATATTTTATCTCTTTTAACTCAGTCATGCACATTATAACTATCTTCTTAATGTTACTAGATCATGACGTGGTAATCTCTTGCCATTGAAAAGAAATGTTGATATATATATATATATATATATATATATATATATATATATATATATATAGCACTTGGGCAAAGCCAGTTACTTTGTTTGAGTTCACATCGATGCCAAATCCATAGGATACATTAAATAGCATATATAATGTAGAGTTATTAGGTTACTTCCTATTGTCCTTAGTTATGTGCTTATCATGCACTGAACCCTATTCTAGCTACTTAATTCGTATAAGCATTACCTCATACAAGCCCCTTTAAAATTAGTTCTCAAGGGTACCCCATACTATAATATAATGGTTGCATTATTTTAATTCTAAATTCTTTATATACATGCATAGAGGTTCTTCCCTTTTATGGACCACTCTAATATAGCATATTGGTGGCTTAGATTACTTAAAACTTAGTTCAATTTACTTTCTCTTAACATAACCTTCATTTCATCTAACTTTCGATAATACTTCATCTTATGGTCCTGCTTTTCTAAATTATACCTCTATAGGCTCTAATATGGACTATTAACTTTCGTAATCTATTGATCCATCAGCATTCAACTTTCGAATTAACCATTATTTAGTAAGCAATCATTCTCCTCACATTCATGGCTAACCTTGTTCATCTTGCTTATATGACTTTTAATAACTTTAAGATATCACCAACTTTTGCTTATGGGTGATTTATTGTTTAGGAGTATGTGTACAGGAAGTATCGGTGGCCACGTACTGCAGAAAGAATAAGGCACTTGGCCAAGCTATAAGAAAATAATAGGTCATATTGGGCCAGGTATTCCCAAAGAGAAAGAGTAAGTGGCCATATAGGAGAAGGAGGAAAGACAAGTGGCCATGTATCTCAAAAACAACAAGAGTGCATGGGAAAGAAGAAGACCACACGTGGTCACGCATAGGAAAGAAGAAAAATATATGTGGCCGTGTGTGAGAAGAAGAACAACAACATCATGTGGCCACACATTCTCAAAGGCAATTCAAGGCGTGGCCGTGTGTGTGAGAAGAAGAAGAACATCATCACCTGGCTATGCATTCTCAAAGGCAATTCAAGGCATGGCCGTGTGTTCCGAAGAATGAAATGGTGAGTGGCCACGCATGAACAAGAAGAAAATGGTGAGTGGCCATGCATGGGAAGGAAAGAAGAAAAACCCAGAATCCCGATTATGCAGACATGAAATTAAACCCTAAATCTCACTTCCCTACATACTCATATTATCATTTAAGTTTCTAATCATGTTATAATCATCAAAACATATTAGATTAATCCCTTAATCTTGCTAAGGAAACACATACAACAAGAAAGGAAAAACATATATAGTAACCGTTCCAAAAATATAACTCCTGTACCTTAAATCATGCTTCATCTCCTTCAATCTTCAAGCTCCAACTCTACTACTCATGGTTCCTCTCTTCTTCTTCATGAAGCCAACATCAAAACCCTAGTTCCCTCATACCTTAGAGAGAGGAAAAGAGAGAGAGATCCCTCCCTAAAAATGCCGATCCCCAACTTCCCCCAAATCCTAAATAGGTGAGTGGTGTAAAAATCTCCCTAAGGAAAATCCAATAATACCCTTATACATTTTTAACCCTTAAAACTCATTTTCTTAACATTTAACCCCAAACTTCTCATTTAATTCAATTGTATCCTTCCTTACTATTTTAGCTACACTCCAATACACATGTGCATAATTACCATCATACCCTTTATGTGACTTAACTTCATTAATGCAACAATACTCTAATTTTGCCTTATTAAATCTCAATCTTGATTAATCAACTATAATCCTATTAGGGCCATAATTGGGTCCTTACAGCCTCAATTCTCAAAATGCAATAATACATCGACATAAGAAAAATAAGCTAAGAACATGCATATCAATGATCAATGTCTAAATTAGCATTCAACCATCTATTTGATACATTAAACACCAATTCAACCATAACCATAAATAAGATTTAGCACAAGAATTAAGAAATAATATACTTGCATTAAAATTAAGCTCAAACTAAGTCATTACAATAAACGTATGAGGGTTCAAATTTCCCTTAGCAAAGGTAAGGAAAACTACTTACCAAATATGATTAAAATGAAAGAAAAACTTAAAATAGAGAGATACAATACTCATAAAGCTTTAAACTTTGCTCTTGATGACTTCAATAGAAAGCTTGAGTCTTCTAGAGAATTGTAAACTATAAAGAAAATAAAACTAAATTAAAGACTAAGCTAAAATTAATGTACAATAACTAAAGAAAACTAAAATTAAACCAAGAGTAAAATTCGTAATTCTTGATCTCCGCTTGTCTTGATGTCTCAACCCTTTTATAGCCTCTCAGATAAGAGTTTTATGCCTCATGTGACTTCTTATCTTGGAAAAATTCATGTTGAATTGAAATAGGAAGCTTTTAATTGCCTAATTAGGGCATTTACTTGGGAGAGTGAATCTTATGCTCGTAAGAGTGACCTTGATGCTCGAACGAGTGGCCATTGTGCTTGGGAGAGTGGACTTTATGCTTAGGAGAGTGATTTTCTACTGCAATTCACGTAACTTCACTTGGGTGAGTGCCAATTTCACTTTGGAGAGTGCCAAATCACTCAGCCAAGTGATTCATGGCTGCCTCCCACAAATGAAAGCTATAATTCTCCTTAATTCCAATTCTGTCCCTAACTTTCTCTTATTTATACTTTAGACCCTTTTTTCTTTAATATGGCCCTAAAAAATATCAAAATTAATAATTAGTCCTAAAAACACATAAACTAACTAATTAAACCTAAAACCAACTAAATTAAGACTAACTTCACTCAATTAGACACATAAAAAATACACTAAAAGTATAGTATAATTCACACTGATCACTGCTAGAGGGTTAGATAATCTTAACAAGCAAGATATCTAGAATGGCATTTATAATGAATAAAAAGAATTAAGTTATGTGACTGGCTTTACAAAAATGCATCATTTGTTCAATCATGTGCTTAGTATCTTGCAAGATGGCTAACATTATCCATATTCACTTATACTGGAGGTTCAAAGCAGGTAAACACGATGGAGGTTATTGTGCTATATGGGATGGTGCATGCAATTCCAATGAATGGAGCTATGTTTATTGCTAGAAAAAAAGGAGCTTCAAACTTTTCATAAATGGCTGAGTAAAATATTCCTTGGAGGGATTGTTACAATTCTGGCAAAGGCTGTCAACCACAACCTAATGAGCAAAGATATGGGTGAACCAACCCTAACTAATTGAAAGATGTTAAAGAATATGAAGGTGCTTGTTGAGGATGAGAGATGGCCAAGGACTCAACATTTATCGAATAGAGACACTTACCTCTTTGAAGTTGTCAAGGGCAAGACTAACCTACAGGTGTTGATGTTGTAGCCATTACATTGTCTACACAACAAGACACTAAAATCATGCCCAAATTTTATGCTTTAGCAGCAAGCCGAACAAAATTGAAGGAGAGTCAAGTAGAGATCACATCAAGCATGACCCAGCTAATTACTTCAATAACTATCACTACAAAAAAAAATTGATTTTACCAACGAAATTTAGCGACAGACACAATATCCGTCCCTTAAAGAAGATATTACCGACCGATTAGCTACCGACTCAGAAATGTGTCGGTAAAAATTAAAAATTGCAAAATGGCGGCATTTTTAGTGACCAAAATGGAAAACGGTCCGTAAATTTGGTGGAAAATAGTGGCGCCATTTTATAGCGACGATTTAGTGACGAAAAAATTTCATCGGTAAGGATATCAATGATTTTTGTTATGTATCGACGGAAATTTCGTCGATAAATAATGATAGCCTATTTTTGCTCATTATTTACCGATGAAATAGCGATGGAATATGGGGAAAGGAAAATATGAATTGTTGCAACGGTATTTTTCGTCGGTAATCCGTCGCTATTATTATATTTAAATAAATGTTTAAATTTTTTTTATAAAATATCATTTTTTTTCCAAATATAGCCTAGACTAGATATTTTTTCATTTAATTATATATAATTTTTTTATGTAAAATAATGAATATATTTTAGTTATACTCCTATTTTTTAATCATATTTACAAAATATTTTGTGAATATTTAAATAAAAATTTGTTATATTTTGATGTGCTGAGTTCGATCCATAGGACTTTTATTTTTTTTATTTAAATTTAAATCAATCAATATATAAATGAATTCGTGTTATCCTAAATATTTTAGGTCAAATGTAAGATTAATCTACAATAATATTTATTATAAAATCAAATTTAATTTTATTTTTAAATTAAATTTTTTATTATTTTCATGGATCGGGGAGATAGGGAACATATCCGAGGTGTAACATCCCGAATTTCGGGAAAAAATAAAAAAATATCGTGATGTTTAAAAAATAAAAATAAAAATAAAAAGAAAAAACAAGTAAAGTATACTAATTAATAATAATTAAAAAAAGAAGATAAGGAAAACGGTCAAACATAAAAGAAAAAAATAAAAGAATAGAAAGGTGAGAGAATGGGATACATTAAATGAAATAAAAGAAAAAAATAAAAGGTAGATGAAGGAGAGAGGAAGGCAAAGAAGCTGAAAAAGACGACTGATCGCCCGACACCGGTGATAGCCCGATACGGTCTCCACCTTGCAGGCCAACCATCGTCTCCTTTCTAGTAAGCATACCGTTCGTTTTTGTTTCCCTTTTTCTTTATTTTTTTAAAAAAATCCAACTTCCCTTTGTGATTCCGGTCAACAACAACGAAATTAAAAATATCAAAAATTCAAATTCATAATAATCTGAAAATTATTATAGAAATATTTTTAAAGAATGAAAAAAATAAGTAAAATTTAAATTACAAAAATTAAAATTAAGAGAATAGAAAAAGCATCAGGCCATTACCGGCCCAAACTCTAACCCCCAATCACAGTGCAACCCTAACATCCCACCACTATATATAAATAGTTTAACATCAAATGCAACTGGATTTTTCTCTGTTTACCCCCCAAATCGCTAGGTAGTAGTTGCAGCTAGGGAAGAAATGGTGTACATAAATGGACGTCCTTTTGTTTTGCATGATGCGGAGAGGCCCTTCTCCAATCTTGAGTATACGATATGTTATTCACACATTTTTTTAACCTTTTGTACTTGTTTTTATTTTAATGTCCAAGTTTTTTTAAGTTTTCCCATGTTACATGTTGCATTTCATGTTTACTCTCTAAATTCCCAAATAAATTATGGCACTTTCATCTTTCACAATCTTGATGTCTTGATACTTGAATCTAATTTGCAGTTAATGCAAGTATGATGAATCACTAATTTTTTGAAGAGCACCCAATTACAGGACTGTTTTAGTTTGGGTGGCATATGTTGAGCTTCCATTGTGATTTGATTCTGGTGTATTTTGGTTATTTGCATTTTCATATTTAATTTTTGAATCAAATCAAGAAGTTTTGCAAGGTCTTTATGCTGCTTGAGTGCATGCAAACCATTGCGTGTATTTACATGTGTCCATTTGATGATAGATTACCTTAATTATTTTCAATTTGAAGGTGAATTTTTGTATTGTGTTAGGGAATCAACAGGTCTAAGGTTGAACAGATGGGGGCTTGTTTAAAAGAAGATATCCTGATGGAAGCTGCAAGGTATTTCCTTTCCTGAATGTTGTAATTAATTTGTCACGTGACTTATTTGTTGCATCGTCAACTGCTCCTTCTCTATTTGCTCAAACATTTCACTTGTCTATGTGATATGGTAGATATGGAAACAAAATACTTGTCACAGATGAACTGCCAGATGGTGGACCAGTGGTTTTTGATTATTCTGCAACTTCATTTTTGTGACTTGATTTTGATTATTCTGTAATGTCATTTTGAAACTTACATAATCTCTTTCTCTCTCTCTCTTTATATATATATATATATTTCCTGATTGGTTAATGAAATTAATCTAAGAAATCTTAGAAAATTAGGTGTTGCTTTTACTTTATTGCTGTCAACGCTATATTTGAGCCCTAATAGAATATGTTCTCTAGAAAGTTGTCACTTAGATAATTTTGGTGGTATATAAACACACACACACACACACACATATATAGTCTATGTTCAAAATCCTAAGAATTCCTTCAATATTGCTATCAAATCTTGCTTCAAATCTTTTGGAAGCACTGCCAGATTCTATTGGTTTGCTGATTAACTTGAAATTTCTTGATGTCTCCAACAACAAGCTACAGTCCTTACCTGATTCCATTTGTCATTGCAGGCAAGACTAATTTCTTTTAAGTTAATGATTATATTTTAGTATTGCTGTCAAATTTTTATTATGTCCGATATTGAAATTGCTTTTAGAAGAAGTGGTAGTGGTTTAATTCCACATAGGTTCTTCTATTTTTAATTCCTAGTTATAGTTAATGATTATATTTCAATATTTCAATAATTTTTTTTATCAAATTGCATCAATTATATTATTACAATATAGTTTCATGAATATTTATATGTTTCAGTTGAATACCATTGTAATTGTATTGATTCACTATATTTTGATTTCCAATATTAATACTAGGCATTATTACAAACATGGAAAAAGGCATGTGCAACTATAGAAGCAGACACAAAAAAAGTTTTAATTCCGTAGGGTACCTATGCCTTGAGAGAAATAGAACTAATAGGTCCTTGCAAAGGATCAATAGTTGTGGACCTTGAAGGATTGTTAAAGGCCCCAGCTCAACTTGGTGAACATAGTGCAGATTTTTAGGTTAAATTCAGAAATATTAATAAGCTTAGACTATATGGCGTTGGTACTTTCTAATTTCCATAAATATGCATATGTTTATGTGTGTGTTTTGTTCTTATTGGTCTATTTTTCTGTAACTACTATTTATTATGTTCTCCTTATTGTACGAGTATCCCTGACAGTGGTTATGCTTGCAAATTATGTAGTTACTTCTAAGACGTCAATTTCAGAATTTACTATTTTATGCCCTGAATTTTCGTTGGTTTTTGTACACATTGAGATCTTTGTATGCAAGCTTACATGAACCTATATAACACTTTCACAGATATCATCAACAATGTATCTGTGCATAAAGTCATCTTTTGTGTAAATGTACAGCAAAGGAATGCTATCAAATTTCAGCTTTGTTGGAGTATGGTCTTATATATTTATGTTATTTGTAGCTCTGCATCTCCTTTCAAGTTAGTGTTGCACTGAAATGAACTGAGGTGCCCTTTTCTTCTTGAGTTGGGAAGCTTAATCACACCTGCTGGCTATTTTGTTAGCCTCATAGGTTTAGATGCATGAACATGTAACTCTAAATAATGTTATGTTTTCTCCATAACTGATTTGTAAACTCATGTGGATTTCCTTAACAACATTGTCTTGAAATGCACCTATATGTTAAGTGTTGAGTTTCTTACTATTTTAATTTATCACAAGGATTATAAATGTGGTCACAATCTTATGATGTTTTTGCCTTCCTATTGGCAGAATGCCATTGCAACTATCAAGCAATCCAACTACGCCTAATGCCCAATTAGTTGGAAATGCTTTTGTTGAGCAGTATTACCATATTCTTCACACTTCACCAGAACTGGTTCATAGATTTTATCAGGAATCAAGTATACTAAGCCGGCCTGATAGTAATGGTACGATGACATCAGTGGCAACCATGCAAGTAAGTCTCTTGATGAGGTTACTTTTGCTTTTCTCTTCCTTTATGTATGTTGGTTTGAATCCACTTAATAATTTATGTTAATAACCCTAAAAGTAAAACAAAACTAGGGGGAGCAAAGGAATGAAAACAGCCTTTCTGCTATTAAGGGATTGAGTTTCCAGCTGTCAAATCATTTGGTTGGTTTAATAGATATCATCTCCTTTTGTTTGTGGCTTTTTGACTGGTAGCAGATAATTACTGGGCAACAAAAATCTCGTATGGTTTTGAGCCTTTATCTGAAGTCAAGAAGGACAAATGGTCTCTTATATAGATGATATCGTGTGTTTTTTCTGTGTATTGGCTTCAGTGTATATACTTGGTGGTCTAATTCTTCTGGCCCGGTTGTGAAGAATGGGATGATAAAAATCATAAGTTTATATGAAGTGGGATATAATCTTCAACCTTTTACTATCATATGAAATTTTCAGAATTTATTTTTCAATATTAAATTTTGTGCCATGTAGATGCACAAAGTACTTTTGCCATACTTTATGGCTTTGGCTGTGTTTTATTTATGATGAGGGTATTCTGTCATAGAAAGAACATTATTTGTTTTTCCAAGTTAAATATGAGCCAGTAATTCTATTCACATGTTAAAGCTTTAGATGGTACAGTTTTAAGTATCCAGAAAAAAGAAGCAAATGAAATGATTGGTTCAATAAATGGTTATTTTTTCATTCATGTTAGTATCAGCTTAAGAAACTCTTTTGGTAACCCCAACAAAAAGCATTTAGAAGCCAAGAAATATTTAATCCGTGTTGGTTGCAAACAGGTTATTGTTGGTTCTTAGATAACTTAGAGTTGTTTTCCTACCAAATATCTAAACCCAAATAAGTGCAATTGTAGCATGATTTTGAATTTCTTTAAATATCATATTTTCTTCATGAAGTTTATGATAATTGCTCCATGGTGAGTTAGTTTTCTCTCTCTCTCTCTTCTACTGATATCTGTAATGTACTAGGAAGTGGCACCACCTCAAGGTTGAGGCAGTTGTGAATGGAATTTACTGTTTGGGTGTTTAAACATATAAGCGTCTTGTCTCTTGGTTTGGACTGTAACTAATTTTGAAACATTGTAATGAAGGTTTCTTTGGCCTTTTAAGAGAATATATGGGGTGGATACTAAACTTTATGTAGACGCCAGCCTTTTTCATCTTCTGAAATGAAAAGGATATGTGCCACTGGAGCCTTCACAAGTATAAAGAAGAAATAAGCAGTATTTGAAATTCTATAAAATTGCTAAACTATACGACTTTCTGTATTAAAGTTTGATTTGTTTATTGAAGATTTTGCTGGTATTTGTTGCAATGGAAGTTTTTTTAAACAAGCAGAATTCTTGTCATATTTGCAATTGCAACTAGTAGCTATGTTTAGCATTTATATCCAGGATTTCATTTGCCTAAATCCATGTTTTCAGTTATAAGGAGGCATAATCAAAATTTATTGGTTTTGCCTTTCTCTATTTCTTCTAGTTCTCTATAGTTAAATTTTTCAATTTGCTAGCTTGCAATAACAGGTAGCAGTTGAATTGAGATTGATTTAAGAAATTGGGATAGGGAAAAATAGCACTGTAAATTGAGAATATGATTTTTATTGATATCTTTTTGCGAATAATGTTAGGTTTATGTTTTAATCTAAAAGGTGAGGATTTCTTCAAGATTAGTTTGGTCTACCTGTTGCTTAATGTTGTGTGAGCCATGATTTTTGTATGTCAACAAAATTTTAATTTAACTATGTAACAATTCTAAACCTTTGGCATCGAGTTGTGACCTCTGTACATTTCTCCTTTTTAGTAGGAGCCTTACCATTTGAGTTACTAAGTTTGTTTTACAATGATAATTTTTAGAAGGAAGAGAAAGAGAAATAAGAGCTTGTCAGGATTAATGAATCTAAAGTTAGTGAAGAGGATGCGGCATTGAAAGAGATGATTACACAAACCACACATGAAGCACAAGAACTAGCTAGAGAACAAACATTGGAGAATCAGGGGCAACTATGTGAACTTAGTCGTGCACTAGCCGTCTTAGCTTTAGCATCTGCAAGGATTGAGATTCCAAAATGTTTAATAGTCAACTTTCATTAACTTTTGAAGCTTGTCTTGAGCAAGACCTAGAATTCTTGAATCATGCTTATTACTTGTGATTGGTTGTATATATAAACCAAGCACAATAAGATTTTCTTGTTATATGGTTGATTGTTTAATTTTTCTATTCAAAGATTTGAGGTTCTCTTTTATATTGATTTTAGACTTTTTGTATTGATCGTGTTTAATATGGGATTTGTACACAGACAATTGGCAAAAAAATTACAAGAGATTAAATAGAAATATTTTAATTTACTGACATATTACCGACGAACATATCCGTCGCAGATATATTAATAAATTTAATATTAATACTAAATATATTTGCCGACAAAATTACTGATGAAAATAATCTATCGCTGTTTATACGAAAATAAATTAAAATTTTTATTTATTAAATTTACCGACGGTTTATTGACGACAAAATCCATCGGTATACAGTCAACGCGATGAAACATCCGACGGATTTTTAATAAATCTACAGACGGAATTTTATTAATAAATCCGTCGGTGCAATCTATCGGTAATATTATTGATGGAATTTTCTGTCGATAAATTGGTACCTATGCACATTTTAGGGACAGATTCATTCCGTCGGTAAAATAATAAAAAACCATCGGTAAGGTCATTTTCCATAGGTAAAATGCTAAATTTCGTCGGTAAAATTTGTCGATAAAATGCATTTTTTTTGTAGTGTATGATGTAGTCAAGATTTGACATGCACTTTCCTCCACCACTACCATAAGAATGAGTTCAAGGATTCCCTAATCCCTCTTGATTTTGAGATATTATTTTGTTATTTTGCTGACGACAATAAATTTTTAAGTGTGGAGTAGGAGTAGATTGGGAATAAAGTTTATGGGAACATTTTTAGAATTTGATGGAATATTATGCTTGAACAATCACTTACCACAGTTTAACAATGTCTGTTGCTTTTCTATTTAGTAGTTAATTGTGTTTTTGAACTTTTTATTTTAGTAATGTTATGCTGTTTAGTTTTAATTTTTCTTCACTTATTTTCTTATTTTTGTTTTTAGTTTAATTTCTTAGTTTATTTTGTTAGTTTGTTGCTTTAAGTTCACTTTATTCTTCAACTTTTGTTTTTAATTTAGTTAGTTGTTATTTTTGCTTTAGTTTTTGTCTATTGTTGTTATTACTTTGGCATTTTAGTTTTGTTTTCCCTCGTTAGTTGTTCCTGCTATGAATAAATTTAAACTTAGAGATAGAGTAGCTTATTTAAAAATGTTTGAATAGTAAGAGAGTAGTTATTTGTTGAATGAATTTCTTTTTCAGTTAGTTTTGATTAGATCAATACTAGTAAGTTTCCTAAAATGGTAGACTTTAGGCCTATTTTCAAAAAGAAAAACCAGTGTATAGAGGTGATTGAGTAGGAATTCTAAAGGGCTAGAACCTTCTTTATCACCCTTCAAAGCAATAAAACAACCCAAAAGTGAGACTAGGAAATGACTTAGGCAATATTTTTATTGATCAAACATTGAAAAAGACTTTTGGCCTACTTTTTTTTGTATAGTATCCTTTGTAAGACATTTTGAGCCTATTTGAGCAAGCTAAGTTTATTTTTGTTTATTACATTTGTATCAATGCCCTAAAGCCTAAAAAGCCTTTTCTTACCTTTCTAAGAAATGGCCATTCTAGGAGTATGTTGGATAAAATTTTCTTGGTTGGTTCAAGTGAGTATAGGGTTGAGGTTTAAATGCTTACAAGTCAGGAGATGTGACACATTGCCAAGTTTAATAGTATTGTGAAATTCCAGTTTGTAGTGAGTCTCTGCTTATCATTTTTGAAATGTTTGAACTAGCTGTTATTTAAAAAAAAGAAATCAAAATCAAGTTCAGAGCTGGCAATCATAGTAACAACTAAGTGTGGGGTACTCGAATTGTATGAGAGAATAATTCTAAGCTTTCAAGACTTAAATGGTGCTAGAACCTTTAAAGTGAAATTTTTTTAGAGAATTCCTTACTTTTATACTAATTTCTTAGAATAATGTTCTACATTCTAGATAGTTGAGTTATTGGCAATGATGATGAGCTGTTTAGGGGTCGAGTTAAAGTTTTATTTTTGGGAGAAGTGGTGGGTTGAAGTAGAGAATGGTAGTTCTAATTTGTGTATTCTAATCTTGTTCTTGTTAGGCATATCTTAGCCATGTTAAGACCCATTTTAGACCTAAGGATCTTATCTTGTTTAAAAGATAACCTTTGGGTTTTAGTTTTAAAGGAGAGGCCTATGCATTACACATAATTTTTTTGCTCGGTTGTTGGATTGCACTGGAATTTTGGTTAATTGTGTTAAAATTATTTTGGCCTAGCACACACTCACAAGGAAACTACCTAGTATGGTTTAGATTGATTCTTTTCGATTTACATTTTTATTTAGTGACTTCTGCTGAGTGTTGTTTAAATTTTTCTAAATATTGTGTTTTCTCTATCTTAAAGTTTGAGTATGCAAAAATGTAGTCTATTTATTTGCTCGAGGGCAAGCAAAAGCCAAATGTGGTGTATTTGATAACTTCAATTTAGTGTATTTTTAGTGTGTTTTATTCGGTGTTTTTGTCTCACTATGTGTATTTTTAGTGTTTTGTGTGTTAAATCTCTTTCTTTTTACCAAAATGTGTTGTTTGGATAATTAATGAGTGTTAGTGTGCTTAATTGTAAAATTTTGACTTTTATACAAAAGTTTGAGTTTGGTCATGATAGAGAGTAAATAGTCTCCATCGTGACCCTTGAAAGTTTTAAAAAATGCACCATTTCAATGATGGTCACGGCAAAGCGTAAACAGTCTCCACCATCACCAAGGCAGTTTTTAATTTTATTTTACCTTTTATATTTATTTTCATTTAATCATAATACTAATTATTTCCTACCTTGTGTCTTTTAAGCATTTAATATTTATTTGCAATGGACTTTTTGGGAATTGGAGATCACTGGAGGGCATGCATCTCTATTAGACCTCTATTCCCACATATTTACTTATTTTCCTTTTATTTATTTAAGTTCATTTTCCTTTTATTTATTCTTACTATTTTGTTTGGATGTATTTTTTTAGGGTTGTAATAGGTTGTAATAAAATGATTTTTTACACTTTAATATATAATTCATTCAAATCATTTTTGCTTAGTACATTGGGCTTTCTTAATAAAATGGGCCAATGTCCACTTTTCAACCAAAAACCAGATAATAGGGAAAATTCCTTTTTTGTAAATTCCTATGTGGGAACCAATGTTCCCAACCCAAATAAAATACCTTGATTTATGTATAATACTTTAGTTTTATGTTGGACAATTTGCCTGTGTAATATTTTAAGTAGTTTATTCAAATTTATTTATTTTATCTATTTATCACTTTTTTACATGAAAAGATTATTTATTTTTCCCTAATGCATTGTGTCAGAAGGGAGGTAGTGGACTAATAATAAAAACTTGTTTATAAACAATACCTAACCAAGGTATAAGTAAGAGCTATGTCTTAAACACCATATATGTTTTGTTAGGTTCATTTCTTAACATTTTGTTAGGTGGCAACTCCATGATACTTACCTTTTGGGCCCACTTAGACTTCATCGTAGGTTGATCATCAACAATAGGATTGAGCCTAAACTCTCTTTTATTAGAAATGCCCAATTTATGTATTTTACGAGCCTTATATGGTTTTAGACCTTAAAAGTAGGCCTCTGAAAGCTATCTAGACACAAACAATGCTCGACGCACGTCATAGTGGTGACTCTGCTAGGGACTTATGAGACCTTGCTCTTAAAGTGCTTAGGTTAAGTTCTTATAAATGATTTTTTTATATTAATCTTATCTCTTATTGAAATTGCATTTCTAAATTCATATTAGAGCCTTAGATTGAAGTTAGGCATCCCTATTTTTACTTCGGTGCTATCATAAAGCACTCCTTATGTTCACTTGATGTAAGGATGTGTCAAGGAGAGCCACCAGCCAAAGTTTGGTATCAATCTGTATATAAAATGGTGACCCATCGATTGTTATACTAGTAATAAGATAGAACTATTGGCAGGGACTGTGCTTGGATAGCACTAAAGTTTCACCACCTGATTACAAGCCCATGTAATGATAATAGCTACTTTCCCTAAATTGTATGACCTTAACAATTCTTGCTTACTATGTGGGCCTTTATGTATTAAACAAATCCAACTAAATTATGTGGTACTCATCAAAGGTTGCCATGCCTTGGTGGGCCCAACCAGATTTATTTGAATCGTTTAAATATATAATTGCCAAAAGCCATATGCCTGTGCTTTAAATTAAAAGAGGTTATGATACCGATTTTCCATCGTGTACCCTACATGTCCATCAGGTTCCTCGTTGACCTATGGGCTAAGCCAACGTAGGGAAGAGACCGCACTACCTCCTATCTAAGAGCATTAAGGTTGGCAGGCTATTTAAATGCTTGTGTGTGGTTGTGATTGACACCTATCACCCTCATACATCACATGCCATATGCATACCATGCATTATATGTATTCCTAATATGCATCATCCAATATATGAATATCACGCATTTTATGTACACCCTCATGCATTATGTGTATAACATGCTTACCTTCATGCATCACATATTGTATATCTATGCCATGCATCATATGTAAACCTTATAAGTATACCTCTCACTTATACATCATGTATATCATATGCAAGCATCACACCTATGCATTATATACTCTGCTCATAATGTATCATGTAAATGATTAAGTCATGTATCATATGTATGTCATTCACGTGCATCATTTTCATGTGTCATATGTATAATATATTCACACCTATATCGTATGTGTATACCTAAGATGCCTATGTGTCACATACATGCATCATCAATCATGCTAACTCCTTGATTTTGCAACCATAATAAACTATTCAGCCAGGTGGTTTAGCAAACAGTTCAGGATCTACAATGGAATTAGAAATTGTCAAGGAAACACAATATGCTCAATAAGGATTAGAGAGGAAAATGGCAACTATAAGAGAATGATTGAATTCCACCATGACACTCCCTTTACCTCACAAGCATTCAATGAGCTAGATAGAAGGTTGGACAAGAGGTTTTATGAGTTTAAAGAGAGTGTTGGCCATAATTGGGGGATCGCTTGCACCATCTACTGGACTTCAGACTACAGATCTGACCTCGGACCATTTAGATCAGAACACTATTAGGGGAACCTTCTTAGCAGGTGCTGAAAAAAGAGGAAATAATATACCTGCTCCCAAATAGGACTTTATAGAAGATAAGGGGGAGGATGAGCAAATAGTAGTAATAAAGAATAAGAGTCCTAGAGTCAAGAATGCTGCATTTAGAAAATCGAAGGAGAAAAATTGAGGCAATGGCCCTTGGAACACTAGGTCTTGAGGCTGCTCTTGATCAGGGTTACTTAATGAGAAAGGCAATTCTCATAAATAGACAATGAATGGAAGTGCTAGGCTTTCTCTTAGATTTTATGGTTTCAAAATGTTTTTGAACTCTTTTATAGGGTTTTAAATATTTAAAAATCTCTCGGGGTTTTTTCCTCCTTTTCCTCTATTAGCAAGATCAAAATGGGCTTAATGGCTTAAAAAAAGGTCAAAGTCAAATTTAAAGTCAAAAGGCATGAGTCCCACCCTTGACTTGGTGAGTCAAGGCTGTTACTCACTCCCTATAAAGTATTTTAAAGTAAATGAGCTACAAAACAAGGGAAAAAGAATTAAAAAAATTTGATTTTATACTTACCTGAGGATGGATTTTTTTTGGGTTTTTTAATTCTCGGGATTTAGACAGAAGTAGGGGGGTTC
>CM075816.1:40476854-40558223 GCA_037975025.1 Excoecaria agallocha
GAATAATTGTTATTATGTGCCTGCTATGAGCAGAAACATTATTTCAGTTTCATGTTTGGATAATGATGAATTTGATTTTGTTATTAAAAATGGCAATGCTCATATTCGTCGCCAAGGCATTTCTTATGGCAATGCCATGTTGCAAAATGGCCTTTATATCCTTGATATACAAAACAAAGAGTCCATATACAACATTAATACGAAGAGGGTTAAGTCAAATGAATTGAACCCTACTTACTTCTGGCATTATCGTTTAGGACATACAAACGATAAACGTATTTCAAGACTCCACAAAACTGGAGTGCTTGGGTCATTCGACTTAGAGTCTTATGACACATGCGAACCATGTTTGCATGGAAAAATGACAAAGAGTCCTTTTAACAAGAAAGGTGAAAGGACTAATAACTTATTGGAACTAATACATACCGATGTATGTGGACCTTTAAGTACACAAACTAGAGGTGATTTTAGCTACTTCGTTACATTCACAGATGACTTCAGTAGATATGGCTATGTCTATCTAATGAAGTACAAGTGTGAAACTTTTGAGAAATTCAAAGAATTTAAGAACGAAGTAGAAAACCAACTTGGCAAAAGTATAAAAGCCATTCGATCAGATCGAGGTGGCGAATACTTAAGCCAAGAGTTTGACAATCATCTAAAAGTGTGTGGTATTATTTCACAGCTCACTCCTCTTGGAACACCACAATGGAATGGTGTGTCCGAAAGGAGAAATCAAACTCTGTTGGACATGGTTCGATCTAAGATGAGTCAAGCTAATCTTCCTATCTCTTTTTGGGGTTATGCATTAGAAACTGCTGCATTTCTATTGAACTGTACTCCAACTAAAGTAGTTGAGAAGACACCATATGAGGTATGGACTGGGAAAGAACCCAATATGTCTTTTCTCAGGATTTGGGGCTGTGAAGCACATGTTAAGAAATTAACATCTGACAAACTAGAGTTCAAATCCACTGTCTGCTTGTTTGTGGATTATCCCAAAGAAATAAAGGGATACTACTTTTATTCACAAGCCAAGAACAAAGTATTTATTGCTCGTAAGGCTATTTTCTTAGAAAAGGAGTTCCTTCTCAAGAAAGACAGTGGGAGTAAAGTAGAACTTGGAGAAATTCAAGTGCCACAAACTCCCATAGAGGATGAGTTGGAAATGGGATCAAGTTCACAACCAGTTGTGGAACAAGAACCCATTACACAAGAACCTAGAAGGTCTGGTAGGGTACATCGGGAGATTGAGAGATATGGATTTCTAATCACCGATAGTGACATTGTTGAGTTAGTAGATCGTGAGAATCCTTCTACCTACCAAGAAGCTATTGAGAGCCTAGACTCGAAAAATTGGCTTGAAGCCATGAAATCCGAGATGCAATCAATGTACGATAACCAGGTTTGGACCTTGGTTGATCCACCAGAAGGTGCTAAGGTAATTGAATGCCAGTGGCTATTTAAACTCAAAGCTGATAAGACCTACAAAGGTAGACTAGTAGCAAAAGGTTTTCGACAAACTCATGGTGTAGACTATGACGAGACCTTTTCGCCTGTAGTCATGCTCAAGTCCATTAGGATATTGCTTGCCATAGCTGCATATCATGATTATGAGATATGGCAAATGGATGTCAAAACTACTTTCCTCAATGGAAATTTACTTAAGGATGTGTATATGACACAACCTGAAGATTTTGTCAATCCCAAGCATCCTAAGAAGGTTTGCAAGCTTCAAAAATCTATTTATGGATTAAAGCAAGCATCCCGAAGTTGGAATCTTCGTTTTTATGAGGCTGTCAAGGAATTTGAATTCATCAAGAATGAAGATAAGCCTTGTGGGTACAAGAAGGTTAGTGGGAGCATAGTAGTATTTCTAGTCCTATATGTGGACGACATCCTTCTCATTGGGAATGACATTCTAACATTGCTAAAGGTTAAGCAATGGTTGGGAAAATGTTTCTTAATGAAAGACTTAGGTGAAGCCGAGACAATACATGGTATTCGAATCTATAGAGATAGATCGAATCGGCTTTTGGGACTAAGTCAGGAAAAGTACATAGACAAAGTACTAAAGCGTTTTAGTATAGGAGATTCAAAGAAAGGGTACATACCTTTGGCTTTGGGAGTTCCTTTGACTAAAGAACAGTGCCCTAAAACCAAAGAGGAAAGGGACAACATGAGTAGAATCCCATATGCATCTGCTATTGGATCTATCATGTACGCTATGTTATGTACTAGGTTGGATGTTGTTCATGCACTAAGTGTAACCAGTAGGTTTCAGCAAGACCCTGGTGAGAAGCACTAGTCTGCTGTAAAAGGGATTCTAAAGTACCTGCGAAGGACTAAGAATCACTTCTTGGTGTATGGTGGTCAAGAAGAGCTCGTCATACAAGGTTATGCCGATGCTGCTTTTCAGACCAGCACTCAAGATTCTAGATCGCAATCTGGGTTTGTTTTTGTTTTGAACAGTGGTGCTGTCAGTTGGAAAAGCTTAAAGCAAGAGACCGTTGCCGACTCAACTACAGAATCTGAGTATATTGCAGCAAGTGAGGCTGAAAAAGAGGCTGTTTAGATTAAAAATTTCATTACTGGATTAGGAGTGGTCCCAAGCATCCTAGATCCATTAGAAATTTTCTGTGACAATAACAGGGCCATCGAACAGGCCAAGGAGCCCCGGTCACACCAGAAATCCAAACACATACTCAGGAGGTACCACCTGATCAGAGAAATCATTGATCGTGGGGACGTCAAAGTTAGCAAGATAGCAAGTGAAGACAATGTAGCAGATCCTTTGACGAAACAGTTACGTCCAAATCTGCACGAAGCTCATTTGAGAGCGTTTGGTCTTAGGGCTATGCCCAATTGGGACTAGTGCTAGTGGGAGATTGTTAGTGTAAGCCCTAGCCCCAATACATTGTAATAAAACACTTTGAATTAATAAAATGGGGCATTTGTTTTATTCATTGTATTCCTGTGCATATCAATTGATAGAACTATCCAAGAATGTTGTTTCGGTTTAAGTTATCATGTGTGAGGCACATGGTTGTAAGACCTTGAAACAAATGAGAATTCATTCTAAATATCCCTAGTCAGTCATTGTTATGGGAATAACAATGAATTAAGACTAGTATGCTCTCTCTGGTATTATGAGTTTTGTCTTATGAATCATTAGGACAAGAGTGTCAATCAGAGATCATAGATACATGTTAAAGAACATGGTATCTGGATATGATCCGTTCATGAGAACACTACATGGTACAAGTCATAAGTGTTTCTCATATGCAAGTTTTGTATCGAAGTTCTTAGACCTGAAATCTCTATGAAACTCTTTATGAATTACTGTATACTTTGACATACACCTAATGTGCTCGTAACAGAGTGACAAGTACGGGTATGATTAGGTATGCATTGATTCATGTTAGAGAGCATGAGAGAAGTGAAGGGATTACCCCTCTTGATAAGAGAGAAAATATCATCGGCCACTTGATCAGTGAACTGAGAAGTGTATGGCCATACCGAGATGAGATAATGAGTAATCATTATTTATCTAAGAGTTCAGTGTCACTGGAATATCAAGAAAGGAATTAATATATATATAAGGATGACTAATTCCATGCCTTATATTAATTCTGATATTTATAGGTAAGGGACTATGCAAAATTGCATTAGGTCACTAAATGCCATATGCATTTTCATTTAATTTGGAATGCTATAATATCTTTCTAGAGAATATATATAGCCTTTGAATTAATTTATTAATTCATTGCCAACATTAAATGGACCTATAGGATCGCACAAAAAGCATTGGGCTTAAAATATTTAAATAAAGTATTGAGCATTAATTTGGGCTTTTAATTAAAGTCAAATTAATGTGTTGATGGGTTTTAGATTGCTATTGGACCTTAGCCCATGAGAGAGAGAAATTTAGTCCATAAGGTTTAATTTCAATTAATTAAATATTATTGCATTAATTTAATTAATTGAATATTAAAGCCTAAAAGACTTATGATCAAATTAAATCACTTTATTAGGAATATTAGTGGCTGAAATTCCTAGAGAAAGATTAAAGGAATTTCGGCACATGCTTTATATTTATTAAGTGATTTATTTGATTAATATGTCTTATGTTTTAATCTTGGATTAATTCAAAAGAATTTAAATCAATATATATCTCTTATTTTAAAGAAGTGATAAAGTCTAAAATTAATTATCTTTAAGTATTTGATTTTAAATTTATCACTTAAAAAATGAAAGGATATATATTGAATGAGAGAGAAAACTAAAAACCCTAGTTATTCTATTGTTTTTGCGTGAACTCTCTCTCTCTCTCAAGAATTTCTTTTAGCCAATTTTTCACAAGGAGAAAGGATAGTTCCTCATTCTCTTGTGATCTTGGGTAGTAATAGCAACCTCAGAGAAGTACAAAATAAAATTTTGTAGCTTCAAACCATAACATTACACAATACCTTAAAAGAGAGGTAGCAACCTCTATTTTAAGCGGTCGGTGCAATTATGTGTGTGAGAATAGAGGAATGGCGTAAAAGGCTATTCCTTGGCATTGGTGATCAAGATCTAAGGCGGATAAATTCATCTTAGTTGCTAGCCATCACCAAATTCAATATTTAAAAGGCATCAAAAGTTGTAAGTTTCAAAAACCCTAAAATTGCATGTTTCGATTCTTGTCATGGAATTGTTTGGCATGTATGATCATTTTTGTTGTTTTTCCGCTGCGTGATTGCCATGTTCATACCATGCATATTCAATCACATACTACCACTTCACTATACTCCATGTATTTTTGATAAGTGCGTTTGATCTCATCAATGGCATCATCTGATGGAAGTGGATGTGGATCTTTATCCAAGACGTAATGGATCTTTTGTACTCTGAAAACAATTCTCACTTGCTTGATCCAGTCAGAATAGTTGCTAGCAACCAGCTTGTTATCCAAGATTGATCATATATGAATGTTTGATGTGCTTATGATGATGACCTAGATGTGAAAAAGAAAAGATATGAGAGTTTGTTCATATATATGTATGCATTAATTAGGTCTTTAATTAATCCATTTACTCCAACTATTTTATTGCGAATTAATAGTCCTCACTATTTAATCAGAGAAAACCCGAAGGTTTTCCTAGTAGAACAATATCCAATCATTGATATGTAATTTGACCTTGACTGTGGTCAATAAGCCAAACTCCATACCCTTGAAAAGTAGGTATCTCTATAACAATTGTGTCTCTATACAACAATTGGATCATTAGGTTATCAACTCTTGATACATGCATATCATATATGTATTCCCTAATCTTGCCTCTAGAACCATTAGCCTTGACTGTGGTCAATAAACTAATGGGCTAGCTAAGATGACCTATTTAGTTAGATTTGATCATATTCGATATAATGTGAGCTTGATTGTGGTAAAAAATCCACACTATAAAGAACTCTGGTTCTCCTTAAATTAATGGAAGGCTTATATACCTTAGTATTTGTTTGAGCGTTTTAGTCAATTAAGTCTCATCATACATGGTTGGCATACATTGGTACGCATCCTATATCTATCACATAAATATAAGCATACAAATATGGTATAGTTATGGACTTTACTGCATTGATTTCCCTGAGCCAAAATGAAAATCAAAAGGTCACACCTAGGTAGTATGCATGATTCAAACAAGTAAAAAATAATTACATTATCTTCAAGCTTGTTGGATCTCCATCCGGCCCATCTAGCTCCTTGATAGTGGTCTCCATCTCTATCTCTAATTCTAATCTAAGTAATCTAATTACATATTACAATTTGAAAAAGAAATACAAACCAAAAACAAATGGCCGGGACATGAAAGTCCTCATTGGGCCAAAACATGCATAATGGTCAATCACATTGGGCTTTGTCCATAACTACCACCATGCCAATCATACACCCTTATATGCATTTCTAATGCATAAAGTAAAAAATATGATGTATTACTAAATTTTTTTCAACTCTTGAAACATACTTTTGAGTTATTTTAATTATGTGATCAAATTAGGAAACTTTTTCCATTTTGGAAACTTTCATTTTAGGAAACTTTTTTGCATGTATGTGTTCTTACCTTAATTATCAATCCAATTGATTATTAATTAATTATCAATTGATTATTTATTTAATTAATCATATTAAATAATTAGAAAATCAATTTTGGGCTTAAAACAAGGGTAGGCCGAAACCCACACAACAAAACCCTAAAGTGTGTTCACACACAAACTAGTTTTGCGTCTATTGGACTATTTGGGCCTTTTGGAATGAGACAAGCCCACTCCAGCCATTAAAACCCATTAATAAACTTAATTATAATTTATAATTTTTAATTTAAATTAGCTCCTTGGGCCCACCAAGTCATTCACTAATTTAAACTTAGTCCGTAAACATAATTAAGCCCATTATGTGGTTTTAATGAATTAAAATTAATCCAATTAATTTAAGGCACATTTAAATTAATCAAATTAATTAAAAACACTTTATTATATTAGATATATCAGATTTTGAAGATTAAAAATTGTTCTAAACAAGAACACATCAAGAACACGCCAAGAAAACCAATTTATCGAACTTTTCGAATAAACTAGTTTTCATACAAAACTTGTTCGATTTAAATTTCGTTTGATCCTATGGCTTAATATCACATATTAAACACAAAAATTATCATAAAAAATGATCTTAGAGTGGATCTACAAAAAATTAATTTAGAACAGCCCCTAAAATTAAAAGCCATTCACGCCAAAACCATGATCCCTTTCTCAAAAGAATCGTTTTTTTTTTCGTTTCATTTATTTGATCACACATATATCCAGAAATCAATATTTCTCATTCATGAACTATCAAATCTGATATTTTAAAGTTCATGAAATAAAAAACTCAAAAATAAAACTTATTCCGTAGAAAAATATAGAATTGTATATTCATGGCAAAATCAAGGCTCTGATACCATGTTAGGAATTATCGGTTACATGCATCTCATACATAAGCGAAATTTAAAATTTTTAACCAATATATCTGATATTTCCATGAATTTACAATATACATATTAATGAGAATAAGAAAAATCACCTTTGATTTTTGTTGAATAGTTGATTTTACTTCTTACCGGGTTGTTGCAAACCATAGTGTCCAAAATCGAACACCTCCAATGAATAATCCACACTAGAGAAGGATTGAAAGAACCAACAATTGGGAGGAACAAGGGCTGGCCAAAATCCCTAGATGTTAGCTAGGGAATGTGGTGGCTAGGGTTGAGAGAAAAGAGAGAGAGTGTTTTCTTAATTATTTACACTTTCTTAACCCTAATTCCACATCTCTTGATTTTTATAGTTAGGTTAAAAAATCCAACTTCATAATGGGATTAGGCTCTTTAAAATTACTGGAGAATTATTAATTGGGCTTCTAAAATTATTTATAATTATTTGGGCTCAATTAAATCGAATTTAAGACCTTTCACAAAAGATTATGCACAAAACCCACAAACTAGGCCCTTTTTACATATACTTGGATTTAATTACCCAAATGAATTTCAAATCCAACCAAATTAAATATGTAGGCTCCACAACACTTATGTAACATATTTAATTTATTTTGTTCCAAGAAGTAGGCCTCTAAGGCCCTCTATTTTGGAGTTGGCGTGTGGCCCTTCTTCTGGAGGGCTTTTGTGCCAACTTCACTTCTTTAGGCCTTTATAATTCCTCGAATGGACCTATTAATTATTATATCAGCCCTATAACACTTATAGTTCAATAATAATCAATTATGAAATACATTATTTCAATTAATTATTATCTTATTCAATTCTCTATCCCCATAATAATATCAAATATTATTATCCTTATCATTTTACCATTTTATCATTTTTCTCTATATGTGTGTGACCTATTGGGCTCCTATCCTTATTGACAATATAATATGTAATTGTGAGTTCTATTCAAAACTCACATGATTTAAACTCCTTTAAATCATTTTATCAATCCCTATGGATATTCTTGATACACTATTATTCAAATCATGATTGGCCTCTAGCTAGGCATCATGACTACCCAAATTTCAGGAAAGTAAAGTGGTTTGACTATACCCTTCCATAGAAACAGTTACTTTACAATTACTCCTTCCACCACTCTTATGTTAATTAGATTCTGAGTATGGATTTCTGTCAACTCATATAAATATAATTATGTATGTTCTATTAATTTAACCATTTTTCTCAAAATGCCCTCCATGGATCTCTATCCATCTTGGCATATTACTCTAGCCAGAGATTCTCTAAACAAGGAAATTATAGAATCACGCGAGATAACTTCCCTTATTAAATATGGGATGGTGAATCCTTTGTCAATCACTCAACTATCTTCACATAGGTCATGATATATCCAATCTCCTAACTATGTTCACTCCCAGTTGGAAGTAATCAGTTATGGAGTCAAAATATACCACTTGCTACTTAAGATAACTTTGGTGATCTCAAGTCCAAGGATACTTGCACAACCGCTATAAAGAAATTCCTCACTGAGATAGATTTAATATCCACATGAGAAAAAGTTTCATCATAGTCAATACCTTCTTTTTGATGATAGCCCTTTGCTACTAAGCGAGCTTTATAGGTAATTATATTACCATCCATATCGGTCTTCTTTTTGAAGACCCATTTGTAGCCAATGGGTTTTATCCCTTTAGGTGGTTGAGTTAAAGTCCATACTTTATTCTCAAATATGGAGTCCATTTTCATACTGCATAGCCTTAATCCATAAATCACGTTCTGAACAGTTCAAAACTTCTTGATAGCTTGTAGGCTCATTGTCCTCTACTATAGTTATGCCTCTATCCGAATCAACGTGAAATCCATATCTCATAGGGATATAACGCATCCTAGTAGATCTTCTAGGATTTTGTGTATAATCAGGTTCAACTGTAATCTCATCATTATGAAATTCAGTCTCAGGTTCAATCGATTGATCCACTTCTATTTATGGTTCTTGAACTTCACCAAACTCAATTTTACTCCCACTATCCTCTCGTAGGAGAAATTCTCTTTCCAAGAAGACAACATGCCTTGAAACAAATACCTTTTATTCTAAGGGATGATAGAAATAATATCCAAATGTTTCTTTTGGAAAGCCCACAAATAAACATTTGTCAGACTTAACATCTAGTTTGTCTGACATTGTCCTCTTCACATAAGCAAGACAACCCCATACTTTCATATGACAAAGTGTGGGTTTCTTGTTATTCCACATCTCATATGGAGTAACATCAATCGATTTACTAGGAACTCTGTTTAACACATAAACAACAGTTTCTAGTGTATATCCCCAAAAAGACTTAGGCAAGTCTGCTTGGCTCATCATTGATCGAACCATATCTAATAATGTTCGATTTCTCCTTTCAGATACACCATTGTGTTGTGGGGTATATGGTGAAGTCCATTGAGATAAAATTCCCTTATCTCTAAGATAATCTTAAAATCCTTGGTTGAAGTATTCTCCACCTCGATTTGATCTAAGTGTTTAATACTCTTGCCAAGTTGTTTCTCTACTTCATTTCTGAATTCTTTGAACTTTTCAAATGTTTTTGATTTATATTTCATTAGATAGATGTATCCAAACCTGGAATAATCATCTATGAAAGTAATGAAGTAGGAGTAACCTCCTCTAGCATGTGTAGTCATTGGACCACATGCATCTGAATGTATTAAGTCCAAAACCATTTTAGCTTGTTCTCCTTTACAGATAAAGGGAGCTTTTGTCATTTTTCCTAACAAACAAGATTCGCTTGTATCAAATGATTCATAATCAAATGATCCCAAATCACCTGACTTGTGTAATTTGGTCATGCGTTTCTCACTTATATGGCCTAAATGACAATGCCATAAGTATGTGGTATTTAGATTATCATGTTTTATTCTCTTGGTATCCACATTATGTACTTATTTAATTAAATCAAGAACAAATATACCATTCTCAATGATATCTTTTGCATAAAACATATTGTTCTTAAAAATGTAACAACACTTTTCCTTTAAAGAAATGTCATAATCATTTTATAAACAACTGAAAGAAATAATACTCTTGGATAAAGCTGGAACATAATAACAATTATTTAATCCAGTACTAATCCACTTGGAAGAGGCAAATGGTAAGTCCCCACAACCATTGTAGAGATGTTATGTCCAGTAGCTGACTGCAAACATATCTTTGCCTTTCCAACTCTTCTAAAGCTTCTAAGCCCCTGTAGATCATTACACAAGTGAGATCCACATCCGGTATCTAATACCCAAGATTGTTTTGAAACAATAGAATAAGTATTAATTTCAATCATATGAATACCTGAAGTAAAAGCATCAACTTGCTTCTTCTCCTTGAGAGAATCTAGATAGGCCTTGCAGTTACGCTTCTAGTGACCATCCTTTCCAAAATGGAAGCAAGTTCCTTTGGGATTCTCTTTCTTGGCAACCTTTATCTTGGAGATGCCACCATTCTTTGGCTGTGCCTTGGTTATCTTCTTCTTCTTCTACTTCTTGCCTTTAGTAGAAGTGACAACCATGACACTTTTTAGAACCTTCTTAAAGGATCCATTAGGTGTTTTGAGTATGTTGATTAACTCAGGAATGGTAACTTAGATCTTGTTCATGTTGAAGTTAAGCATGAAAGGTGCATAACTTGGAGCCAACAAGTACAAGATTAAATCTATGTATAGATCATTATCCATTACATAGCCAAGTCTACTCAAATGCTCAATATACCTATACATCTTCAATGCATGAGTAGCAGCTGAAGTGCCTTCCACCATTTTGCAACTAAATAGAGCTCAAGCAATCTCATATTGCTCAGTTCCAGCCTGAGAAGAATAAAGCTCTTCACGATGCAAAATGATGGTTCTAGCATCCATCATCTCATATTGCTTCTGAAGCTCCGATGACACAGCACCCAGCATCAAACATGCTGCCGCTTCACTATCCTCCATGTATTTTCTATAAGTGCCTTTGATCTCATCAATGGCATCATCTGATGGAAGTGGTGGTGGATCTTTATTCAAGACATAATGGATCTTTTCAGCTCTGAGAACAATTCTCACTTGACTGGTCCAGTCAGAATAGTTGCTGTCAACCAGCTTGTTATCCAAGATTGATCGTATATTAATGTTTGATGTACTCATGATGATGACCTAGATGTGAAAAAGAAAACATATGAGAGTATGTTCATATATATGTATGCATTAATTAGGTCTTTAATTAATCCATTTACTCCCACTATTTTATTGCGAATTAATATCCCTCACTATTTAATTCGAGAAAACCCGATGGTTTTCCTAGTGGGCCAATATCCAATCCTTGATATGTAATTTAACCTTGACCGTGGTCAACAAGCCAAACTCTATACCCTTAAAAAGTAGGTATCACTATACCAATTGTGTCTCTACACAACTATTGGATCATTAGGTTATCAACTCTTGATACATGCATATCATATATGCATTCCCTAATCTTGCCTCTAGAACCATTATCCTTGACTATGGTCAACAAACTAATGGGATAGCTAAGATGACCTATTTAATTAGATTTGAACATATTCGATATAATGTGAGCTTGACTGTGGTCAACAACCCACAATATAAAGATCTCTGGTTCTCCTCAAATTATTGGAAGGCTTATATACCTTATTATTTGTTTGAGTATTTTAGTTAATTAAGTCTCATCATACATGGTTGGCAAACATTGGTATGCGTCCTATATCTATCACATAAATATAAGCATACAAATATGGTATATTTATGGACTTTACTACATTGATTTCCCTGATCCAAAAGGGAAATCAAAAGGTCACACCTAGGTAGTATGCATGATTCAAACAAGTAAAAAATAATTACATTATCTTCAAGCTTGTTGGATCTCCATCCGGCCCATCTTGCTCCTTGATAGTGGTCTCCATCTCTATCTCTAATTCTAATTTAAGTAATCTAATTAAATATTATAAGTTGAAGAAGAAATACAAACAAAACAAGTGGCCGGGACATGAAAGTCCTCATTGGGCCAAAACATGCATAATGCTCAATCACATTGGGCCTTGTCCATAACTATCCATCATGGCAACCATACACCCTTATATGCACTTCTAATGCATAAAGTAAAACATATAATGGATAACTAACTTTGTTTCAACTTTGAAAACATACTTTTGAGTTATTTTAATAATGTGATCAAATTAGGAAACTTTTTCCATTTTGGAAACTTTCATTTTAGGATACTTTTTTGCATGCATGTGTTCTTGCCTTAATTATCAATCCAATTGATTATTAATTAATTATCAATTGATTATTTAATTAATTAATCATATTAAATAATTAAAAAATTAATTTTTTGCTTAAAACAAGGGTAGGCCGAAACCCACACAACAAAACCCTAAAGTGTGTTCACACACAAACTAGTTTTTTGTCTATTGGACCATTTGGGCCTTTTGGAATGAGACAAGCCCACTCCAGCCATTAACACCCATTAATAAACTTAATTATAGTTTATAATATTTAATTTAAATCAGCTCCTTGAGCCTACAAAGTCATTCAAAAATTTAAACCAAGTCCGTAAACATAATTAAGCCCATTAAGTAGTTTTAATAAATTAAAATTAATCCAATTAATTTAAGACCCATTTTAATTAATCCAATTAATTAAAAACACTTTAATATATCATATATATCAGATTTATAAGATTAAAAATCGTTCTAAACAAGAACACATCAAGAACACACCAAGAACACCAATTTATCGAACTTTTCGACTAAACTAGTTTTCATGCAAAACTTGGTCGATTTTAGTTTCGTTTGATCCTATGGCTTAATATCACATATTAAACACATAAATTATCATCAAAATGATCTTAGAGTGGATCTACAAAAAATTAGTTTAGAACAGTGCCTAAAATTAAAAGCCATTCACACCAAAACCGTGATCCATTTCTCAAAAGAATCATTTTTGTTTTTCGTTTTATTTATTTGATCATACATATATCCTGAAATCAATATTTCTCATTCATGAACAATCAAATATGATATTTTAAAGTTCATGAAATAAACAACTCAAAAATAAAACTTATTCCGTAGAAAAATATAGAATTGTATATTCATGGCAAAATCAAGGCTCTAATACCATATTGGGAATTATAGGTTACATGCATCTTATACATAAGCGAAATTTAAAATTTTTAACCAATATATATGATATTGCCATGAATTTACAATATACATATTAATGAGAATAAGAAAAATCACCTTTGATTTTTGTTGAACTATTGATTTTACTTCTCACTGGGTTGTCGCAAACCACAGTGTCAAAAATCGAACACCTCCAATGAATAATCCACACTAGAGAAGGATTGAAAGAACCAACAATTGGTAGGAACAAAGGGTGGTCAAAATCACTAGATTCTAGCTAAGGAAGGTGGTGGCTAGGGTTGAGAGAAAAGAGAGTGTTTTCTTAATTGTTCACACTTTCTTAACCCTAATTCCACATATCTTGGATTTTTATAGTTAGGTTAAAAAATCCAACTTTATAATGGGATTGGGCTCTTTAAAATTGCTGGAGAATTATTATTTGGGCTTCTAGTATTATTTATAATTATTTGGGCTAAATTAAATCAAATTTAAGCCTTTTCACAAAAGACTATGCACAAAACAGGCCTTTTGTACATATACTTGGATTTAATTACCCAAATGAATTCCAAATCCAACCAAATTAAATATGTAGGTTCCACAACACTTATGTAACATATTTAATTTATTTTATTCTAAGAAGTAGGCCTCTAAGGCCTTCTATTTTGGAGTTGGCATATGGCCCTTCTTCTGGAGGGCTTTTGTGCCAACTTCATTTCTTTGGGCCTTTATAATTCCTCTAATGGACCTATTAATTATTATATCAGCCCTATAACACTTATATTTCAATAATAATCAATTATGAAATACATTATTTCAATTAATTATTATCTGATTCACTTATCTATCCCCATAATAATATCAAATATTATTATCCTTGTCATTTTACCATTTTATCCTTTTTCTCTATATGTGTGTGACCAATTGCGTTCCTGTCTATATTGGTAGTATAATATGTAATTGTGAGTTCTATTCAAAATTCACATAATTTAAACTTCTTTAAATCATTTTATCAATCCCTATGGATATTCTTGATACAATATTATACAAATCATGATTGGCCTCTAGTTAGGCATCATGACTACCCAAATGTCAGAAAAGTCAAGTGGTTTGACTATACCCTGCCATAGAAATAGCTACCGTGCAATTACTCCTTCCACAACTCTTATCTTAATTAGATTTTGAGTATGAATTTCTATCAACTCATATAAATCTAATTATGTATGTTCTATTAATTTAAGCATTATTTCCAAAATGCCCTCCATGGATCTCTGTCCATCTTGGCATATTACTCTGGCCAGAGATTCCCTGAACAAGGTAATTATAGAATCATACGAGATAACTTCCCTTATTAAATTTGGGATTTTGAATCCTTTGTTAATCACTCAACTATCTTCAAGTAGGTCATGATATATCCAATCTCCTAACTATGTTCACTCCCAGTTGGAAGTAATCAGTTATAGAGTCAAAATATACCACTTGCTACTTAAGATAACTTTGGTGATCTCAAGTCCAAGGATACTTGCACAATCACTATGAAGAGATTTCCCACTGACATAGATTTAATATCCATGTGAGGATTCTCTTTGCAGGTCTCCAATGAACTTATTCTTCTAACAAGCATCCACATGTTAGCTTTGATTATCTTCCATCATCACAGTAATGAGAACCTCTGCTTGAACCATTCAAGAAGCATAACATGTGCTAGTATGTCCGAATTAATAATGCCCTATCTTGTTATTTCTATGACTAGGGATATTTAGATATTAACACATTCGCATGCAATAGACATCTCATATCATGAACACTTTCATGATTGTCTTTGTTATGTGTTAATAATATCTAGGACTCTAGTTATTAATTTAAGATTTACAAACTCATGTATTTAAACATAGCATTAATAAATGAATGATGCCTTTTATTAAGAATATGAATTCATACATATGAAATACATCCCTATTACATGGGCTCTAGGGCAGACTCTCTAACATGGTATACAAGGGTGTAATTGAAAAGCAATTCTAGTTAATTGGTCTACTATGATATAATTAAGTATTAGTGGGTCAAATCACTAAAATAAAGGAATTTCAGGTGCAATTAAAGGAAAAAAATTATGTTTTAAATGCATAAAATGCGTATAGTAAATGGTATAAAGTATGAAATTATAAAGTAAATGGTATAAAGTATGAAATTATGAATTTATCATATAAGTGAGATAGTCAAGTGTATATGCAATATATGAGATTTGACACACATATAAATATATGATTTTTAAGTAGTCATTAATGTAATGTGAACAAATTTGGACATGTAATGATGTAATTATGTACAAAAATGCATGGGAGATAGACATGGAGAATAGTAAAGGTATGTTCTTACGAAATCATAACATGCATAAATAATGCTTAATGTACTTATAGTTTATATGATTACATATCATAAGTACAATATCATAGTGCTTAAGCAAGCATGAATAATATAAGCATGATGTTAAGTATCAACATATATACATAGGTGTTAGAGCTATATGACTTTGAACAGATTACAAGTATATTATAACAATACTCAAGTGAATACATGATAACATGCTTATAAAAAGTTACACATGAACATGTATATGACTATCCTATAAATAGTTACACATGAGTATACATATACATATATCCATATGATTTAACAAAGTAAAGAGTATAGTAAAGAGATTTAACTGCTTGCATTGTGTTTAAGATGTGGATAAATAACTATACCTATAAAGGTACCTTGCAACTACGATAGTTTAGCCCTATTTGGGTATTCTATTTTATACCTTTGAGTATATCTGGTACTTTTGGGTACAATAGTTTGGCCTTATTTGGGTCTTCTATTTTATACCTTCGAGTGCAATAGTTTAGCCACATTTAGGTCTTCTATTTTACACCTTCGGGTATTTCTGGTACTTTTAGGTGTGATAGTTTGGCCCATTATCCACTTCTTTAGAATAGTGCTGGCCTAATTCAAAGTAAAAGAAAAAAATCATATTATGATAAAAGGTTAAAGAAGTATAATAGTTCTTATGTTGATCTTCACATGACTCTCATATAAAATCTCTATATTGCATATGGAAATTATGATACTAAAAGAGGTTACATTTTATATATGCATATTTACTACAAATAGTATCACATGTACATATTAAAATAACAAGCTAGATGCATAAAGAACTTATGCATCAATAATGTCTAATCAATAATTAAATTGCTGAAAGTATATTCCCTATAATTATATGTTATTTGCTTGATGTTGTTAAATGATGTGTGTGACTCTTATATATGAAAGTGATGAAATCCTAGATGTAATTTAATGGTGTTTCCTATACTTAGGAATACAAGATATAGGTACTGGTATGTGTATAGTAATGCATTTCAACAATGATATTGGCTAATATGTTTCCTTATAACAATATCCTTCTTGTTTAACACTAGGCAATAATATGAGAAATATGTGTGACTCTTTACTTGTAAATATTAATGGGTTATAATCTCATAAGCATGAGTAAGAAATACATACACGAGATAGGAATAAATTAGCATGTCAATATAATAGAAAAATGGAATGGTATCTAATTATGAAAGAGAATGGAATGATAATAATAACAAGAATTTATTGAGATAATACATGAATTGGGTACGTGAGATGTATTTGTATGTGATTACATGTCTTGGAAATTATTATTATTTGTCTATACATAGGGATTTAACTTTATCAACTTAGAGTTCTATGATTTTAAAATGACTTTTATGGACATAGATTGATATTATCATGCCTTTAAGAAAGTTAAGTAATACAAAGTGATAAGTTGAATTTGAAATAAAGGAACTCAAGAATTACAATTGAGGTATGTAAATATTTGTTAAGTAAGTGATAACTAAAAGGAACTTTTGTAACTGCTTAGCATTGAATACAAGAATAATTTGCGAGTGTAAATAATTTCAAAAGGTTATGATCTGGATATTATTATATCAAATAATTAGATTTCTATGCTCAAAGATGTGTTTTGTGTGTATGCATTTAGACAACTTTTTAAAGAGAATGTCTATAGCTTAGCACGAGTGTTTTATCCATGTAGGTTGTAAGAAAGGATTTTCTTCTGAGGGATAATATTTGCAATAGGATGGCCAACACAAGTCAGAGAGATAGAGACTAAAAGTATAGACTTTTAATTGGGTTTTTTTGGTTAAAAGTTTTTATTGGCATTGGAAGTTTTGTATGTAAAGATGCCTAACAATTGTATTTTGTAATATGTAAAGAGACTCTTTAAGTATATAGTAAATTTTTAATAATATAGTACTATGTTAGATTAAGTTTTAAATTAAGATCTCTGTATAATATTGTTATGGCATGACAGTGTAGAAAAACATGTTTAATAGTGTAGGATAAAGTGATATAACTAAGTATAGGTTAAGGGTTTTACAGAGGAGTGGAAAAGAGGTAACACAAGGAAAAGACAGAGGTAAGTCATCTTCACCATCATCATCAAGTATGAAAAAGCTGACACAACAAGTAAATGACTCTAACCCTAGGGTAGAGGTGAATGTAGATGCTCCTATCATGAATAAGGGTAAGAATATAGTGAATTCTAATGTAGATGATCTTTATATAAATAGGATTCCTTTTCCTGTTATAGCTAAGAAAGAAAAGAAAAAGGAGCCATTGGCTATATTCTTAGAGATGTTTAAGAAATTGCATATCAATTTAACTTTTGCTGAAACTTTAGCTCACATGCCCAATTATACGAAATTTATGAAAGAAATTTGTTCTAATAAAAATAAACTAGAAAGGTGTGGAAATATGCAACTAACAAAGAGTTGTAGTGCTATCATAATGAATAAGATTCCTAAGAAATTGGAAGATCTTGGTAGTTTTACTTTACCCGGTGAGATTGGTAAGACTTTTGTTAGAAATACCTTATGTGACCTGGGGGCTAGTATTTGATGCCATATTTTATGTGTAGGAAATTAAACCTAGGAGATATTAGAGAGATAGGTATGAGGCTTCAGTTAGTAAACAGGTCGTTAAAGAAATCAGAAGGGGTGATAGAATACTCATTGGTAAAGGTAGGAAAATTTATTTTTCCTGTAGATTTCATTGTGATGGAGATGGAGGAGGACAAGAGAGTACCACTAATTATAGGGAGACCATTTTTGAATATGGCAAAAGCCTTAATCGATATGCATGGTCAAAAGGTCACCCTCCGGTTCAACAATGAAGAGTTGGTAGTGGACATAAATAAGGTTATAAAGTATCCATCAAGTGATCTGGAAGAGTCAATTGATTTTATTGATAAGGTACAAGAGTGTGTGGAGGAAAATCATGAGAAAGTGTTGATGAATGACCCGTTAAATATGAATTTGATGCATTCATTGGAGGATGAGGACTTGGATGAAATAGAGAGAGATGATAGTAGTAATGGAAAAGAAAAGTGAGGAAGTTATGAAAGAGCTAGTGAAATAGTATGACGGGAAGGAACCAAATAAAGAAGGGTTTGCATCACAAAAGGGAGAGTCAAAAACTAAACTCAAACCCCTTGCCCCTCATTTGAAATATGTATTTTTAGAGAGTGGAACAAAACCAATGCTTATTTCTTTTATGTTGTTAGGTTTTGAAGAGGAGATGCTGATCGAGGTGTTGAAGGGGCACAAGGGAGCAATTGGATGGGAGATGTTAGACCTCAAGGGAATTCACCCGAGCTACTGCACTTACCAAATTCTAATGGAGGAGAAGTATAAACCAATTGTGCAACCTCAATGTAGATTGAACCTAACAATGTAAGAGGTAGTGAAGAAAGAGGTTTTGAAATTGCTCAGCATAGGTATGATTTTTTCGATATCTGATAGTAAGTGGATGAGTCTAGTTCAGTGCACACCTAAGAAAAGGGGGATGACGGTAGTTAAAAATGAGCATGATGAACTCATTCAACACGTACAATTATGGGTCAGAGAGTATGTATAGATTTAGGTGATTGAATAGCACAACTAAGAAAGATTACTTCCCTTTGAAATTTATTGATTAGATGCCAAAGAGGATAGTAAGGAATAGGTTTTATTCTTTTTAAGATGGGTATTCGGGATATTTACAAATCCCTATAGCACCAAAGGATCAAGAGAAAATGACCTTTACCTGCCCCTATGGTACCTTTCCCTATAGGAGAATGCCCTTTGGGTTTTATAATGCACCAGCTGCATTTCAGCGGTAGATGATGGCCACATTCCATGACTTCATAGAGAAATTTATGGATGACTTTACCATATATGGAAAAGATTTTGAGAGCTATCTAAGGCATCTCGATTTAGTGCTAGGGAGGTGTGAGAAAACCAATCAAGTGTTGAATTGGGAGAAATGCCATTTTATGGTTAGCGAAGGTATAAAATCTCAGAAAAGGGGATAGAGGTAGACAAAGCCAAGGTAGAAGTAATTAAGAAACTTTCACCCCTAACCAATGTCAAGGATGTTAGGAGCCTTCTAAGGCACATGAATTTTTACCATATATTAATCAAACACTTTTTAAAGATTGCTAAACATTTATTGAATTTATTAATGAAAGATGCTCCTTTTGATTTCACTAATGAGTGTTTACAGGCATTTGAAACTTTGAAAAAGAGGGTTATTTCAGCTCTGGTGATTTTCTCTCCAGATTGAAGTTGCCATTTGAACTAATGTGCGATACAAGTGATTTTGTAGTAGGAGCAGTGCTGGGATAAAGGAAGGAGAAAATCTTCTATGTAATCTACTATACAAGCCACATATTGATGAGACCCCAAGTTAGCTACATCACAACTGAGAAGGAGCTTCTGGCAATAGTCTTTGCATTTGAGAAGTTTAGACCTTATTTGCTTGGGGTAAAAATTTTAGTGTGGTCCAATCATATGGCATTGAGACATCTCTTTGCCAAGAAGGAGACAAAATCAAGGTTGATTAGATGGGTACTCCTTTTACAAGAATTTGACCTGGAAATTAAAGACAAGAAATGGGCAAAAAACTTTGTGGTGGATCATTTGTCTCAACTCGAGCACGAACACATTGAGAAAAGGGAGATCTTAGACTTGTTTCTCGATGAACATATATGTGCTTTATTTATGTGTGAAGTTGATGTTCCTTGGTTTACTGATTTAACGAACTATCTTGCAGGTGGTTACATGCTTAGGGAATATTCATAGCAACAAAAGAAGAAGTTGAGGGCTGATGCATAACGTTACATTTGGGATGACCTATATCTCTTTAAGTTATGTGCTGATCAAGTATTAAGGGGGTGCATTCCCAAGAATGAACAAGGAAAGATCATTAAGGCATGCCATAATGGAGAGTCCGGTAGCCATCATGGATCAAACAAAATGGTATCGAAAATTCTCTCTTTTAGGTTTTATTGGCCTACCTTATTTAATGATGTGAAAATTTATGTTCAATCTTGTGATCGTTGTTATAAGGTAGGAAATATATCTAGGAGAGATGAGATGCCATTGACTACTATGCTTGAAGTAAAGTTATTTATCTTATGGGGTATAGATTTTATGGGACCTTTTCCAGTGTCCTATGGGTTTGAATATATCTTAATGGTTGTAGATTACGTTAGCAAGTGGGTAGAAGTGGTAGCCACTAGGACTTGTGATGAGAAAGTAATGCTAGAATTTATGAGAAAGAACATATTCACCCGGAATAGAGCACCTATAGCCATAATCAGTGATGATGGAAAACATTTTGTTAACCATCAATTTAAAACCTTACTAAAAAGGTTTGGAGTTAGGCATAAGGTCACTATCCCATACCATACCTAAGCTACTAGTCAAATTAAAGTGTCGAACTGGGAACTTAAATTTATTTTGGAGAAAACGGTCAATGCCTCTAAAAAGTATTGGTACCTTAAGCAAGATGAAGCATTATAGGTATATAGGACATCATTTAAGGCTCCTATAGGGATGTACCCCTTTAGTTTAGTTTTTGGCAAGTCTTATCGCCTACTAATCAAATTGGAATATAAAGCCTATTGGGCCACCAAATTCTTGAATTTTGATATTAATAGTTCAGGATTTTATAGTTGAATGAATTGGAAGAGCTGAGGTTTTGGGTGTACAATCATGCTGTGAAGTATAAAGACAACACTAAAAAATCGCATGAATGAAAACTGGTGAGAAAGGAATTTGTACCCGGGATAAAGGTGTTGTTGTATGATAGTAGGTTAAGAATTTTCCCTAGAAAGCTAAAATCAAGGTGGAAAAGGCCTTTTGAAGTTGTAGAGGAAGACAAGTTTGGAGTGGTGACATTAAAGCACCCTAGAAATGAAAAAAGGTTTAAGGTGAATGGCCATTGCATGAAGCCTTATTTTGAATCGACAATCCAAGGTGCTTCAGTGATCATCACATTGGTAGAGCCTTGATAGAACTTAAAAGTCCAGCCGCAGACTTGGTAAATGTAGAACTACTTCCTAATCCTCACTTTTATTAGGTTTTATGTCATTTTTATAGTTATTTATGTTGGGTTATGGTTCAAAAGATTTTGGTTCAGAGGCCATCATTTTTGAGTTTTTTGTCTATCGAAGCTGTTTTTCATTTATTTTATTTGGCAAAAAGAGTTTCCAAGACGGAAAATTTTTGGTGATTTTCAGGGGCCAAGATCAGTAGGCTTTTAGCACTCACTGTGATGTTGAGGCAGTGTTACTTCTAGATTCGAGAGAGTCATTGGTCATGTTGAGTAGGTTTTTAGTGTTGACTGTGACATAGTTGCATTTTTGCTTCTGTGCTTAAAAATGTTGTAGGTCACAGTTAGAGGAATTTTGGTGCTCACCGTGACATAAGTGAAGTTTTGTTTTTTGTATGAGGAGAGCGATTGGTCACGATAAGTATGATTTTTGTTCTGATCGTGACATAGGACTCCTTGACATTCTAGACTGAAAAATTTTTACCTCACGGAGAGTATGTTTTAAGTGCTGACCATAACTCTGCTTTCCTTTTAGTCCACTAGCGAGAGAAGATTTACCTCATGGTTAGTAGATTTTTATTGTTGATTGTGACACCCCTTAAAACCCCAATTTAAAAGAAAAAATTTAAAGCCGCCTTTTCATTTTCTTTTTCATTTTTCTATTTTTATTTTCTTTCTCCATTTTCTCTCCCTATTCTTTGTGTTTCCTCCTTATCACTCTTTCATATTAGCTGCGTTTTTCATCTTTCAATAAGTAAGAAATAATATTTTTCTTCATCTTTATTTACTTTAATTTTTGATTTTGTTTTCTGTGTTTTTTATTTTATTATCTTTTTCTTTTGTTTTGTTGGCTATATTTCTTGTGATTGTCTTTCTTTTTCCTAACTTTCCTTTTCTTTTTCTTTTTCTTTTATTGTTTTTCTATTTTTCTCTAGTTTTATTCTCACATCACTCTACTCATTTTTGTGCTTCGACTTCAACAAGCAGGTATTTTCTTCCATGTAGTTTCATTTCATTTTCTTTTTGTGCTTTTATTTTTGTTTTGTTCATGTTTTCTTTTCTGTTTTTCTTTGTTCTTCTTCATGTTCTTCACCTCGTAATAGGTATGAGCCATAACTTTTTTTTCTCTAGTTTGTTTTTCTTTGTTCTTTTTGTTAAAGTTTGTTGTGTAGATGGAATACGCTTAGATTTTTCATGTTTATTTTACATTTTCAATTCTTGAGTAATTTTCCTTGTCTTTTTCATTTTCTTTGTCTTCTTCTTCTTCTTCTTCTCAACAATCAATTCTTCACTTTAATGTTCTTTCTTTTAATTCGATTTGTGTTGGTACGAACATGAATGCGACAAAAATTTAGGGTTTAGGGTTTGTGAATTTCAATTTAGGGCTTAAAGTAGATGCTTATTCTAATGAACATTGGGGTAATTTTGTATGGATTGGCTCTTAAATTGTTCTTCCAATTTTGATATTGGGGGTTTGATACATGAAATAACTACCCATTTTTGATATTTTGCCCTCTTGCATGCATACTATTCGATAAAATCCCTAATTGAGCAATTTCCTTCTTTTGGCCTCTTATTTTGTGCTTTTACATTACAAATTTTGACTCACATTCATTCATTTAGGTTTCTAATCATTTGCTAATGGTTGTCTACTAAAACATGCTAACTGTTTCCTATAGGATTGATGATTATGATTGATTTAGTAGATTGAGCAGAGTTGGGCATATGGTAGTCATTAATTTTGCATGTGGTATAAGGGATTTTGTTGCTATTATTGAATTTTGACTGATGCTTTATGCTCGATTGGTATATTTTGGAAGCATTTGCAAAATCTATTTAGTCATACTGTTTTATGGGATACAAATTATTTTCTTGCTTGGGTTGGTGGAGTTTCATACATGTTGTTAATATTGCAATGTTTATTAGTAGCTATTCTAAAATGATAGACATTATTGAGGAAATTGAAGTTTGTAGAATGCAGTTGGTAATTTAGGCATATTTCTATTGATTTTATATACTGTGGACTACTGCTGCTTTATTGTGCATGTTCATTTAGCAAGTTCTAGAGCTTTATGGATGTTGAATTGCTTGCTTTCCATTCTATGGTGTTGATATATACTAGTGACTGTGTTAAAAGGTTAGCAAAACCTTAGGTTAGCTAAATTCTCTCTTGATCATATATTCCAAATATTTGTGTGAGTCATGCATTTCAAAATTTAATCACTTCAAAAGTCTCATGAATTCTAGTCTGATCAACTCTCTTATTTCACGGTGCATATTGCTTTCACTAAATTCCTAGTTTGCATATGAGTGCTTGATTTGTGTCATAAGGTAAGTTCACCCAATTTTACCTTGTATGATTTAGTTATACATGCTTGATATCTATGAGTTATAATTGATAAACTAGTCTTTGGTTAGTATATCTAATGAGCTTTTTTATTGCTTTCATTAGCTAGCAATGTACTATTTTGTTCTCAATTTTACTACTGGCTAATTACTTGTTTGTGTTCTATTTTGCTAGGAGCCAATTCATATAATGAAGTATGCAAGATTTGATGAATATAGGGAATCTATTGGGATGTTGGTTGTGCATATAGGTTTTGGGGTTTGTGCATGATTAACTAGGGATTGAACCAATATTTTTGTTATCTCTCTTAGTAGCACTAACTAAATTTTGCATGGATTGAAATGATTTAATCTCACTTTGCCTGCTGCATTGAATACTTTTTTTGCTTGAGCCAAATGTTATATTATACATGCTATTTGTTTATGATATGCTTCAAAGTATATTCACCCACACTTGATGGATTTGGTATGTTGAAATACACTTAAAGGATATGATCTTGTTGAGACTTATTGCCTTGTGTTCCCTATGCTTCAGATTCTCTACATTGGTCCTTGTGGGCACATTTTATTTAAATCATAACCTTAATGGAGGATTGACCTTGTTAATATCATGTATTATTGCTCAGCCAATGATTTTCATGAAGCTAATGACTAAATTGTTCTTTTTTAGGCTGCAAATTTACTGATACCATTTATTTTACAACTTTCTCATGCCTAATTCTACTTTCAATTTTCACCTGACTCTATCATTGCATGCCCTTGTTCACAGCTCTCAGGAACTTTAGGAAACTTAAGCTTTAAGATGATTGAGTGCCTTTTTTGGTGGTTGATTTTATGCTTGAGGATTTATGGGATTACTGCACTTTAATTTTGTCTGGTAGGGTTTGAGTCTCTTGCTTAACTCTATTAGCTCTGTTTTGTCTAATTCACATACTTTAGGAACTTTTTGGCCATTTCACATTTGGGGTTTGTTGGTATTACAAGAAGCACATGCTTTGATGACATTTTTAATACCAGTTCTCCATTATACCTATTTATGCAATGCTACCCTTTATGCTTACTTTTTTCAATACTTGATACATGATTTCTATTACTGTTTGAGAGTAATTGGTTACTTATGTTGAGATCTTATGGAACCTTGATTTTGTTTTGTGTGTTTATTTGTAATGGCACCAAAGTGACCTCGTGCTATAGCTATACCACCAATATCCAACCAACCACCCAAGTCGAGCCAGCCATCCTCCTCAAGCCAACCTCTAGCAATGAAAAAGAAAAAGTCCAAAACTCCTGTAGTACCAACTTAAGTGCTAGTAGAAATCTTGGAGAGATTTACTCTATAGATGATCCAGTGTAACTTTTATTTTATAGGGCATGCCTTATGAATTGACATTTGTGCACTTTTTAGATATTCTAGGCTTCTTTACTTATGTTTTGGATGCCTTCCCGGATTATGACAAGAATACAATTTGGGAGGAAATTAAAGACCCACTCTCAGAAGCTCGATACAAATCGGGGTCAATCAAATCCCATCATCTAAGGGATCACACTTTGAGAATCCTGCAAATATTTTTTTTCCTTATCCCCTATGAGGCATGTGAAGTCAGTAGGATAGGTTAACCTTCTAAAAGCCTTATTCCTAGCAACCATGTTTCGAGAATACCACATCAATGATGCAGTACACTAGTGGCACAAATTGGAAGAAATGTAGCAATATCCAGCAAAGGTGAAAAGAATCTCCCTTGGAGGATGGGTTATTGTCTTAGCTAAGGTAATTGATCATCCTATAGATGAGAGTAAAAGACTTCTTGTTGTGGCTTATATTGATAAAAAAAACTCCTAAATAACATGAGGGTAGTCACTGAGAACCCCACTATGGACCATGGCTTTGGATTAACTAATTAGGAGGAATACTTGAACAAGATGGCAAGGAGCTTGACCAACCCTTATAGGGCATTAGATCAAGGAGCAGTAACTCTAACTTCTGCTCAGTATGCTAAAATGGTTGAGAGGATATATGCTTTGGCTACCAAGCAAGATGAATTCAAGGAGCAATAACACCAGATGTTGATTGCTTTCACAAGTGTCACATCAAGGTTGGATACACTCTTTGCAGCACTACCTCCTCCTCTACCAGAAAATTGATTGTAGGGAATCTTCTACCTATATTATTTTTGTGTTTATTTTTCTTATCTTGTTGAGGGCAGCAAGCTTTTAAAGTGTGGGGTAGGGGAGCTTATTTTTAGGAGCATTATTTGTTTTGTGAATACTAAAGATAGAGTTTTTGATGACTAACTTTGATGATTCTGTGAAGAATATGATGACTTTTGATGAAGATATTTTTGTGAAGATTTCTTAAAGACTTTTGTGCAGTTTCTGTTGAAGATGAAGAATGGTCACAATGCTTGTATTGGGAAGTCTTTTGAACCACAAACTTTATGTTTTTAATTTTAAAGTTTAAAAGTTGTTTTAGTACATTTTAAGTGGTTGTTATTTTTGGATTATTTAGTTAAATTGTTTGGTTTGAATTTAAATTTTTAGTTACTTTAAGTAGTTTATTGGTATTTTAATTTATTTACTACTTTATTTTATATTTTTATCCTCATTTTTAATAATTTTGTCTTTTAATCCTTAGCTTTGAATTTTTTCTGTTGTGTCTGCTGAGTTGTTGTTATCATTCACATTTAGCCTAGTTTGCCTTCGGTTATTCTTGAATGAATCAGTTTGAACTCTAAATTATGAATTGTTTATTTAGAGGTCTGAGATAGCAAGAGAGTGGTAGTATGCTTTGGCGAGAATTTTCTTTCGATTAGTCTTAATTAGTTATATATTGTTCAATTTCTATTTCTTTGTGCATGTTAGGCTATTTTTGTGAAAGCGTCGAAAAACCAATGAGTGAGAGCGATTAAGTGAAGGAATCTAGGGTAAGCTAGAACCTTCCTTATCACCCTTCAAAACAAATTTTCAACTTAGGCAGAATTAAGATGGGACTTAGGCAACCTCTCTTTGGCAGTCATTTTAAATTACTTTTATCCTACCTTGTGTTATTTTACCATTGCTAGCCCCATTTAGCTTAATTGGTATGTTAAAAGCATACTATTTAAAATTTTGTTAATCACACTTTGTTATCTAACCATTTAGCTTAAATGCCTTTTACCTTCCCTATCTTGGATTTGGCCACTCTAGGTTAAGTAATGAATTGAATTTATGAGCAATTGAATTGTGTTGTGCTTTATCATTCAAGAGTGTTGGAAAGTGAGAGAGATTTTAAATTGGGATAGTATGATCTAAAAAATTGATAATTCTCGAGGCATTGCTAAATTAAAAATTTGAGGAATAAATTGTTGATGCCCCCAGATAGTTCATTTAAAAAAATCAATCTAGTGAATAAAATTTCTAAATTAAAACGTTTTGTTTTGTTTCTTATAGCAAAGAAATAAGTGTGGGGTATCTAACATTTGAGAGGGAAGTTGTAAATTGTTGAGCTAGTTCAAAAGATAGAAAATTATAGCTCATTCTTCTTGAATATTTTTAAAATTTAGCTAATGTTCTCTGAGATCAAATTTTAGCTTTGTTTGCAAAGAGAGCAATTATGGATAAGAGTTGTTAATTTTTAGAAAGTTAAGTGGAATTCTTAGGTAGAGTGGCTGATTTGAATTTGTTAACCTAATCTTTTCTTTGGAGCCAATACCTTAGCCTTACATTATAACATTAATGTATGACCTAGCTATCCTATTTTTTTCCTGAGTTTTTTAGTGGAGATGACCCTGGTGGTTTCAGTGCTAAAGGAGAGGCTTATGGCTATCCTGAGTTTCAAATGCAAAACTATTTTGTAAAATTTTTCCATCTTCCCATTTTGCTCAATCATTGGAAATCACTTGTGGCTTTTGGTTTTGAAAAGTGATAAATTGTTTTGGCCTAACACACATGCACAAGAAATTGATCAATATAGATTAGTCAGAGTCTTTTTGGTTGAATTTTCTGTTTAAGTGTCTTCTGCTAAGTGTTATTTTTGCTTGTTTGATTTTTCTTTTTATGAGTTAGAGTTTGAATTTTCAAGAATGTGGTTGATTCATTTGCTTAGGGGCAAGTAAATTCTAAGTGTGGGGTATTTTGTTAACTCTAATTTGATTTCTAGTTTTTAGTTTTTTAGTCTAGTTGTAAGTGTCTTTTCAGTGTTTTTTTCCTTGTTTTGTTTGGTTTTAATAAATTCTATCCAAACTTAGTAAATCTTGTCATCTATGCACTTTGGTGGACTTTTAATTGGTTTTTATGCTTTATCTCAGTTTTTGTAGGTACCTCATGGTTAACAGTATTTGGGTACTGACCGTAACCTAGTGGCTTCTTATCAAAATGCATCATTTCATCATGTCACGGTCAACAAGTATTTTGGTGCTTACTGTGACATAGTCTTTCTTCAATCCAGAACTAAAAAGAGAAGACCTCACAATGAGCAGGTTTTTTAGTACTGACCATGAGGTAGGCAATCTTCAATCTAGAATGCAATAAAGGAGTATGTCATAGTCAGCAGGTTTTTGGGTGTTGACTACAACCCATTTGAGTTTAAAAGCAGATTTTTGGCATGTCACAATTAGCAATAATTTGGGTACTAACCGTGACCCTATTGGGGCTATATAGGATGGATTTTTTGGTTTTCAGATATGTTGAACATTTTTCAAATCTAGGTTGTTTTCTTTTCATTTGTTCTTTCATTCCTTCATTTTTTATACGTAGTTTATAAATTCATACTTACAAATATCATAGATTTACATAAAAAATAGAGATTAATTCTCAGTTTCTTTCATTTGGAGCTCATCTTCCATTGGAGATTTGGAGAAAGAAGATTGAAGAAGCTTGGATTCAGCTGGGTGTTTATCCTCAACATGAAAATCTAGGTTTATTCTCTCCTTTTCTCTTTCTATTTTGTAATGGGTAGTGAGAAGTTAGATAGTTATTTGGGGAATCTTTGAATCACCAATACCTAATGTGAATCTAAACTTATTTGATTTTATATATGGATGAATAATTCATTTTACTAGTTTTTCATTGTTATTTCATGGGTTTTGATGTTATGATTAATTTATCTAATTTAAATGGATGATTTTAGTCATGTTGTTTGGAATTGGTATGTTAGTTGAATGTTGAATGCCATGAATGACTTTACCTCTACCTTGTTTTATCATATTGATGTAATTTTGATATTACTCCAGAATGGAACTTGATAAGTTGCAGCTATTGTAGGTTTTTGGGTTGTTTAGCTCCAGAATGGGAAAGCAACCAGAACCTAGGATGTTAGACTTGTGTATAGGATAATCATAGAACTTGCTCCAAAATGGGAGATTTTATGATTAGAATAGTTTGCTCTGAAATGGGACACTTGGGTATAAAGGGTTATCCCAATTAATCTATGTAATTTAAGATTAATTAAATTCACATTTAGGTATGGGGAGGTTGAGTGAGCTTGAACAACATTTTTAGATTATTGAATTTTCATCTAGTTATATTTTTAATTGCTTCAGTCAAAGTAAGTTACTACTAGTTTTAATTTTATTTGTTAAATTTTTGCAATTTTTATAGTTTAACAACTTAATCACATAAAAAAAACTGGGAATTATTTAGCATACATTTGATTTTCATTGCTTACATCTACAATCCCTTGGGTACGATATTTGTGGGTTTTAAATTGAGCACCTTATATTACTTGTCGATTCAGTACACTTGTTGAGGTCATGTCAATGAACCACAAGTCATGGTGAGAAATCCTCATCCTTTAAAAGTTGTCTTTTACTAAGTGCATCCTGTTAGGCCTTATCATCTCCTTTTGAAAGAGCTACCTATATGGTCTGGCATGAAAAGACTTGAAGAGTGATTTTACTATTTTATTTGGGTGTAAAGAGAAGGTGACTAGCCTTGTAGTTAATCAAAGAAACTTGGCTCGAGTGTTCAAGGTTTCATCTGCCTCTGAGCCTTGCTTGATTCCCATCAAGAACTAAAGTTCAACTTTTACAGGCAATCCTACTTCAGCTCCACATATCACCTGGTGCCCCCTACTACTTCGAAATAATGGAGGAAGTTTTTGTTATGTCAAGTGCTATCGTGGCTTTCTTAGAAGCAAGCCCACTTCAGCATATGTTTCTATACATGCCATAGGTTTCTCTTGATTGGTTAACTCCAACATATACATGTGTTCCTATTTACTAACACCATATAGCTATAGCAGCAATCATAGCTAGCCATTTAAAACTGAAACATAGATCTTAATTTGATCTAAAGGGGTGACATCTCGCGTGCATACAACTCTTATTGCTCATCAGCCATGATAGGTTATTTTGGAATTTTGAATGGGGTGGTTTAGGTAATTTGGGCTTGATGTTTAGGTTTCGTGGTTATGAAGAAATGGAAAGTGCATACTGTAATGTTTTTGTTATCTCTTGGGATGCCATTGTGGGTTTAGACAAAGATTTCATAATTTTTATTTTGTCCTCTTAAGACTCACTTCAAGAGTCATAATGGATGCACCCAACATGTCTCTATGTTTGAGATTGAATGAAGATTTATGTTTATTGAATCAATATCTTTGAAATGAGCCATGATTATCGTTATGTGCGCAATAAAATAAGATGTTACATACACAAGGAAGACTCATATTATTAACATGGTTAGAGAAACATATACATATTTTAGAGACATATCTTACATTATCAAAGGATGGCTTATTTTTTATATCTTCTTATTATAGGCACATATAACAAAAAAGTCCTTTGACATCTTATGCTCTTCCTTCTCTGGATGGTGCCCCCCAAGATTGGTGATAACATCTATATCCGGCAACTACTTGTCATTAGATCTGAGAGGGTAATGGATGGATGCCACATAAGTCTCAAGGTACATATCATTCTGGTAAACATGAGATAGACAGAGAAGCTAGAGATGACACAACCTTGTTATAATTCTATCTCTTCCTTTTCTTTTTGGGATTTGGCACTTGTTCAATGTCAACCCAGTCTAGGATATATTTCTTCAGAGCATAACAATAATTTATTTTAGGGCCCATGTGTTAATGGTAGGCATAGTACCAATCTGCTCTATGTCTAGGTTGTCCCTAACTTATGGCCTGCTTAAGTGATAGAGGCTACAATTTCCCCTCTTTAACATGATGATAGAGGTGCCAGGATGGTGGATTTCCCATTCCTACGGTTGTTTCTATGACTGATACCTCTACACCTTTATTGTCATTGCATCCATGATTACTATTATTCTTGCCATCCTTGTTAAAGTTATGGTGGGTAGAGCTGGTCTCTTTTTCCAAATATTTGGCTCCATTTTTAATGGTGCCTGTCTTCGAGATAGGGATTAGCATTTTGAATGAACAACCTAATCTGATTAGTAGTCTCTGGCTTCTTTTTTATTTCCATTGCCCTGTTTCTTCAACAAATAAGGTATTTATGAAAAGACTCTTTTGGTTTTTGATGTAGTATCTTTAGATCCTTAAGAGTCACCTCCAATTTAGTGCTATAATTGTACTACTCTAAGAATTTTTCAATTAGCTTATCCCAATCTTCTCTTATTTCTCAATCTAGCCCATAGTACCAACTAACAGAAGGGCCCATAAGACTAAGGCTGAAGTATTCAACCTTTTATTGTTTAGTGAGGATGCTCCTGTTCATCACTAGGTCATATTGCTTTATATGGACTACTGGATCAAAAGTGCCATCAAACTTAGGCCAGTTTGGTATTCTAAAATTTTACGATAGCACTTCCTTGCTATCCAAATCCCTTTCTTTTAGGTCAATAACATTACTTGTTGTCAATAACCGGGCCTTACCCTTCACTTTTTCCTCCATCTTCTTAAGGTTGGATCCTCTATTTTGGGTACTTTGCTTTTTGGAGATTACATACATCATCCTTTGGGGCATAACCCTCATGTTCCTCTTACTCAATGTAGGTAATAAGCGGTGCCTTGCTACTGGAACTGGCAGTAGTTAGAAAAGCTATAGTAGTAGTCGTAGGAGTCTTTTCGACCTTTATCGATTTAACTTAACTTGTAGCAAGGGCTATATGGTTTATTCTAAAAGCAAGCACTAATACAGACACCATTTCACTCATTTTTGACCTTATTCTTCTTTTGAATTCCTTAAATCTCTTGTCTAATTCTTAAGGATTATGAGCCTTAATCTATTGTGGATTTGTCTTGGTTGTATGTCGTGAAGCTGCTCTAAAGACATCGGCCAAACGCAAATTTGATCTTGGTTCTATTTCTAATCTAGCCTACTCTACTAAGAACTCTCTGACAAGATAGTTGTTTGGTCCCCTAAACCACCTAGGTGAGTAATCTAAGGTGGCTGCAAAAATCAAGGGGTTAGAATGTTGCATGCCAAAAATTTATACCAAAATTATGTACACAGAATGAAATGCACACATAAAAATGGAATGTATAGACTTTATTATTTTCTTATATTTTATTTCAAGATGCATTTAGATGATGCACATGTATGTGGAAAACACATATGGCATACAATGGAGTAGTAAAAATAAAGTTTAATGTAACATGACAAGCATTGCATATGTGTACAATATATGTATAATGAGGGTATGTGTATAAAATATGGCACAATGTCAGAATAAATGTACATGACACACAACACATATGTATATGACATATTTCAAGCACGATGGTTTACGTGCACAATGTATGAAATGTTATATGAATGAATGCACATAACATACAACATGTATGTGAATAACGTGACTTGCACAATGATAATTTGTGTATGTGATGTGACATAAGATGCATAAAATATGGCATGATGATGCAAAAGTACAAGATGTATGCAAAAATACCTGTGGCATAAGACACAACACGGTATATGAATGAGTGTATATGGTGAGTAATATACATATATGATGTATGTTATGTTTTAGGCATACGGGTATTTGATGAATGAGATGTATACACGATGTATAACATGGAACGAAAATACGTGTCCATGATATATGATATGTACGTCAATGGTATAAGTTGCATATGGCCATGGTATAATAATCTACATGTTTGTGACATATGTCATGTGTAATGTTATAAAGTATAATGGTGTGTATACATACAACATTAGAAAAGGAAATGTAGCATAGTGAAATGTGTATAACATGGCATGCAATTTAACATGGGATGTGCATGGCACTTGCTTTGTATGCGAGATCCAATATAAGGTAAAGGTGACATCTACATGAACATACGAGTAGCAACATGCATGAGACACAACTCAGTGACTAATATGTACATGTTATGATGTACGCTGATATATTCATGCTATGATACATGTCAATTGTACACATATGATGATGGTGGAAGTATATTGCTACAATGTACATGCAATGATGGGTGTAATGACAATTATGACACGTGCTGGAGCCATGCTCATTTTCGATTCGATTCTTGGAGGCCTACTTTTAGGGTCCAAGGCCAAAAGAGGATCATTATAACTCATAAATTGGCTACTTTACAATAAAAAAGGGATCAAACCTAAATTATTGTTGGTAGTCAACACATAAGGGCATCTACTAATGGGCTCAAAGAGATAGGTGCCATGGAGTTGCAACCTAATAGGACATTGGGAAAGGAATCTTAACCTTTTGATGCCCAAATAGAGATTGGTGTTCGAGACATCACTCTTATTAGGCACCATGGTTATGTGTTATTTGATAATTGGGTTTTAAGTATCAATCCACAATCCTCTCTCACATAATGCATTTACAATAAAAATTAAGTACCAATCAAATAAATAAAGCGATAAAAAGAAATAAAGTAAACCTACTTAATTATTACATAAACAAATCATCCCAAAGAAAAGAATAATGTGCGAAAGAAAGTAAATAAATGTCATGCATAAAATGGGGTATTCATTTAGATTGGGAACAATGGTTTCCTTATGCATATTTATTAAAGAATGATTGAGATTCCTTGTTAGTTTTTAGAAAACAAAGGATGGGTGTTCCTAATTTAGATGAAAAATAAGACTCTATTTTATTATGTTGTTTTGGGATGAAAACTTGGACATTGGCCCACTTTTATTATGAAAAACTCAATTAAATTAATAAAAATGATTTTAAATGAATTTTGATTTAATGTGCGAAAATCATCTTTTTTACTACCTATTACATCCCCAAAATAATAATACATCCAAATAATCAAATAATAATGAAATAAGTAAAAGATAATAAAACAAAATGAGAAAAAGGGAATTAGTATCCTCAATGGGAATTTTCCAAAATATGCAGTCTAAAGCTCCAAGAGTCCCAATGCAATAAAATTAATTGCTCAAAAAGACACAAGGAAAATAAATGGTTAGAATTATAACAAATCTAACAAATAGATAAAATTATAAATATTAAAAATACATTATGCCTAAAAATAATTAAGAAAACAAAATGGAACACATGCAAACAGAATTAAAATAACACCTAAAAACATAATTAATCATGCAAATGAGATTAATGCTATAAGACATGCAAAAACGATAGTAAAAGGGGGAAAAACAAAGCCATAGAGGGCCACATATAATGACAGACGGCCAAGAAAGAAAGGCAGGATGGGATGGAAAAAAGTTCCTGCGATGTCCTGTCCGTAGGCATTACAGATAGAAAAATACTCCATTGATGGCAGTCAGTCTCTAGTTGTCCAATTAGCAGTAGGGGCATGCAGAATTGAGATAAAGAGGTCTTGCCTGATTAGTGCATAGGGCATATAGAATCAGGCTTGAGACTAACTCAATTGAAGGCGACAAGTCTCTAGTTATCCAATTAGCGCCAGAGGCATGTAGAATTGAGAAAAAAAGGTTTTGCCAGAATCAAGGCTTGAGACTAACTCCATTGAAGGCAGTCTCTGATATAAGATACACTCCATTGAAGGCGGTGGATCTATGAGACGCACTCCATTAAATGCGATGAGTCTTTGATATAAAATACGCTCTATTGAAGGCGGTGAATCTCCAATCGTATGGTTAGTGCCAGTTTCTCGGCATGCGAAATCAAGATGAGGTTGTTAATACCTAATTAGCACTAGCTTGTCGGCATGCAGAATCATAATTTGAGACACACTCCAACGAGTCTCTAATCATTCGATTAGCGCCAATTTCTCGACATGTAGAGTCAAGATGAGTTTGTTTATACCTAAATAGTGCCAACTTCTTGGCATGTAGAATTAGAGAAGATGATGGTTTGGTTGATGCCATCTATCGTCATGTTTAAGCTTGATATTGTGGTGGTTATCGCCATTTGTTACTAGGACTAACCTCCCCTTAAAACAATATGCTTATTGGTAAACTTTCTAACAAATATGCATTTGAAAGGAGACATAGCATAATTCTTTCCTTCATCTTTGGAAAACAACCTTTTGTACCATCCCCCTTTCGGTGTGCTTTTGTAACACCCTACTTTCATTTATAATTCCATATGCCATGTGGTATCCTTAGATATGTCATATGATTACTAAGTCGGCCAATCTTTTATAATGTTGGGTAATCGCTAAATTTAATCATGGATTCCAAACTTCATTTTAATGTCACAAGGTTACTATTCATTTAGTAAAAATTTTGGAAGCATAACAGCTTGTAAACTGTGCTACCCAAACCTATAAATTTATAAGATAACACTCCCAAAAGACAACCTCCACCTCTAATACTCAAATGACAATCACAACACTTCTAATATCAAACACATTGCATGATCACAACACAAACACATAATCATAGCTGCACAATCATCATAATATAAGTTTTCAAATATCAAGCTTTCGTTAAAATACAATACATTAAATTCCATGTCAATTCTTAAAAGTATAATACACCAAATGACTAAGTTTCACACTCATAAAAGTATTGCATATACATGCCACTTCTTTTCTCTATCGGCGGATCTTCAATTACCTATCCCTACGTGCAGTCAAATAAACCATACTCTAAGCAACATTATTGACTAGTGATGGATATGACTACACAAAATTTCATCAATATAAAAAAACTTTAGATAAAATTACCATTTTACTCCTTTATGTTACTTTTAATTGATATGGTCAAATTTTATTCTCTTATTGTCTTAATTTACTACTTAATCCTTTTTATATTTATTTTTCTTATTAAACCTCACATTATTCTTACTTAAATGGAAAATTACTATTTGGTCCTTGAGGCTTTCCAATTTCTTATTGTCCATAACTATCCATCATGCCAATCATACACCCTTATATGCCTTTCTAATGCATAAAGAAATGGATTACTAACTTTGTTTCAACCTTTGAAATAATATTTTTAGTTATTTTAATGATGTGATCAAATTAGGAAACTTTTTCCATTTTGGAAACATTCATTTTAGGAAACCATTTTGCATGCATGTGTTCTTGCCTTAATAATCAATCCAATTGATTATTAATTAATTATAAATTGATTATTTAATTAATTAATCATATTAAATAATTAAAAGAGTCAATTTTGGGCTTATAATCAAGTGCAGGCCGAAACCCACAAAAGAAAACCCTAAATGTGTTCACACACAAACTAGTTTTGTGTCTTTTGGACCATTTGGGCCTTTTGGAATGAGCCAAGCCCACTCCAGCCCTTAAAACCCATTAATAAACTTAATTAATGTTTATAATATTTAATTTAAATTAGCTCCTTGGGCCCACCAAGTCATTCACTAATTTAAACCAAGTCCGCAAATATAATTAAGCCCATTAAGTGGTTTTAATGAATTAAAATTAATCAAATTAATTTAAGGCCCATTTTAATTAATCCAATTAATTAAAAACACTTTAATATATCATATATATCAGATTTAGAAGATTAAAAATTGTTCTAACCAAGAACACATCAATAACATATGAAGAACACATATTTATCGAACTTTTCGACTAAACTAGTTTTCATGCAAAACTTGTTTGATTTTAATTTCATTCAATCTTACGACTTAATATCCCATATTAAACATATAAAATATAATCTAAATGATGTTTTAATGGATCCATAAGAAATTAAATTAGAACAGCCCCTTAAATCACCTAGGGTTTCATGCCAAACCCTAATGGTTTTCATGCCAAACCCTAATCACAATCCTTCAAAAGTTTCGTTTTTGTTTCCACCAAATTTATTTGATCACACATACAACAAGAAATCAATATTTCTCATTTATGAACAATCAAATCTAATATTTTAAAGTTCATGAAATAAATAATTCAAAACAAAACAAAACTTATTCCGCAGAAAAATATAGAATTGTATATCCATGGCAAAACCGAGTCTCTGATACCATGTTGGAATTTAACGGTTACATGCATCACATAAATGAGCGGAATTTTAAAATTTTTAACCATTAGATCTGATCTTTCCATGAATACACAATATAACAATATGAGAATAAGAAAAATCACCTTTGATTTTTGTTGAACAGTTGATTTTACATCGCACTGGGTTGTCGCAAACCACAGTGTCCAAAAACGAACACCTCCAATGAGTAATCCACACTAAAGAGGGGTAAATTGAACCAAAAAATTTGTGTAATACAAGGAGTGGCCGAAATCCAAGAGGCTAACAATGGAAGTGACGCAAAAAGGGAGAGAGAGATTAAGAGAAAAGACTTTCTTTTTGTTTTAATCACTTAACCCTAATTTCTCATTAGTTGGCCTTTTATAGTTAGGTTAAAATTCCAACTCTTTAATGAGATTGGGCTCTTCAAAATTTCTGGAGAATCATTAATTGGGCCTCTGAAATTAATTATAATCATTTGGCTTAATTAAATCCAATTTAAACCTTTTCATAAAAGACTATGCACAAAACCCATAAACTGGGCCCTTTGTACAACTAATTGGATTTAAATACACAAATGGATTCCAAATCCAACCAAATTAAATATGTGAGTTCCATAACACTTATGTAAAATATATAAATTAATTTGGTGCATGAAATAGGCCATTAAGTCCTTCTGTTTTGGGACTTGGCATGTGGCCCTTACAGAAGGGCTTTGGCCAACTGCTTCCTTCTTCTGGCCCTTAATAATTTTTTCAATGGACTTATTAATTATTATACCAGTCCTACAAAACTTATAGTAGTTCTATAACACTTATAATACAATAATAATTAATCATGAAATATATTATTTCAATTAGGTCCAATTTATAGAACATTTCTCAAAAGTTCCGCGGACAATTTTATTTGATCATAATTAATCGAACTCTTTAATTAATTATTATCATATTCACTTCTCTACCTTCATAATTATATCAAATAATATTATCCTTGTCATTTTACCATTTTACCCTTTTCTCTATATGCGTGTGACCTATTGGGTTCCTGTCCATGTTGGCAGTATAATATGTAATTGTGAGTTCTATTCAAAACTCACATGATTTAAACTCCTTTAAATTATTTTATCAATCTCTATTGATATTTTGATACATCATTATACAAGTCATGATTGGCCTCTAGCTAGGCATCATGACTACCCAAATGTCAGGAAAGTCATGTGGTTTGACTATACCCTTCCATAGAAACAGTTATAGTGCAATTACTCCTTTCACCACTCTTATCTCAATTAGATTCTGAGTATGAATTTCTGTCAACTAATATAAATCTAATTATGTATGTTCTATTAATTTAACCATTGTTCCTAAAATGTCCTTCATGGATCTCCATCCATCTCGGCATATCACTCTGGCCAGAGATTCTCTGAACAAGGTAATTATAGAATCATGCGAGATAACTTCCCTTGTTAAATCTAGGATGGTGAATCCTTTGTCAATCACTAAACTATCTTCAAGTAGGTCATGATATACTCAATCTCCTAACTATGTTCACTCCCAATTGGAAGTAATCAGTTATGGATTCAAATTATACCACTTGCTACTTAAGATAACTTTGGTGATCTCAAGTCTAAGGATACTTGTACATTCGCTATGAAGAGATTCCTCACTGACATAGATTACTGACATAGATTTAATATCCATATGAGAATTCTCTTTGCAGGTCTCCAATGAACTTGTTCCTTTAACAAGCATCCATATGTTAGCTTTGATTATCATCCATAATCATAGTTATGAGAACCACTGCTTGAACCATTCAAGAAGCATAACATGTGCTAGTCTATCCGAATTAACAATGTCCTATCTTGTTAATTCTATGACTAGGGATATTTAGATATTAACACATTTGCATGTGATAGACATCTCACATCATGAACACCTTCTTGATTGCCTTTACACTGTGTTTATAATATCTAGGACTTCATTTATTAATTTAAGATTTACAAACTCATGTATTTAAACATAGCATTAATAAATGAATGATGCCTTTTATTAAGAATATAAATTTCATACATATGAAAAACATCCCTATTACATGGGCTCTAGGGCATACTCTCTAACAATCTCCCACTTGCACTAGAGCCAAAGACTCATATGTCTCAGAACCATGCTATTTATATGGTGATCATGCTTTATGTGGGAAAGTGCTTTAGTGATGGGATTCGCCACATTGTCATATGTGGGAACCCCTTTCTATTTTTACATCATTTCTAGCTACTATTTTCCTTATGAGATGGTAGTGTCTGAGAACATGTTTGGATCGCTGATGAGACTGTGGTTCCTTTGCTTGCGCAATGGCTCCATTGTTGTCACAATATAAAGGAATCGGATCAATAATGCTAGGCACCACTCCTAGTTCGGTTATGAACTTTTTGATCCAGATTTCTTCTTTGGCTGCTTCTGAAGCAGCAATGTACTCAGCTTCCGTCGTGGAATCAGCAGTTGTTTCTTGTTTGGAACTTTTCCAACTAACTGCTCCTCCTCCCATTATGAACACATAACTAGATTGTGATTTACAATCATCTTTGTCAGATTGGAAGCTGGCATCTGTATACCCATTTACTTCCAAATTGCCCTCTCCATATACCAAGAATGTATCCTTAGTCCTTCTCAAGTACTTAAGAATATTCTTGACAGTTGTCCAGTGTTCCTCTCCAAAATTGGATTGGAATCTGCTTGTGACACTCAACGAAAATGCTACATCTGGACGTGTACATAACATAGCATACATGATAGAACCAATTGCAGATGCATATGGTATTCTATTCATGCTCTCTCTATCCTCTAGTGTCTGCAGACACATAGACTTAGAAAGGTGTTTCCCATGCACCATGGGTATAAACCCTTTCTTAGAGAGATCCATATTTAACCTCTTCAATACTTTATCTATGTATGTACTTTGAGAAAGACCTAGCAACCTATTGGATCTATCTCTATAGATCCTTATTCCCAGAATATAGGATGCTTCTCCAAGGTCTTTCATGGAGAATTGCTTGGATAACCATATTTTAACAGATTGGAGAAGAGAAATGTCATTTCCCATGATCAATATGTCATCTACATATAGAACTAGGAAGACAATTGCACTCCCACTGACCCTTTTATACACACAAGGTTCATCTTTATTCTATGAGAAACCAAACTCTTTGTTTGTCTCATTGAATCGTATGTTCTAGCTCCTAGAGGCTTGCTTCAATCCATAAATGGATCTTTGAATCTTGCATACCTTTTCGCCATTTCCTGATGTGAATCCTTCTGGTTGTGTCATATACACATCCTCAGAAAGATTTTCATTAAGGAAAGTTGTCTTCACATCCATTTGCCAAATCTCATAATCATAATGAGCTACAATGGCTAAAAGTATTCTTATAGACTTAAGCATCGCTATAGGAGAAAAAGTTTCGTCATAGTCAATACCTTCTTTTTGACGATAACCTTTTGCTACTAAGTGAGCTTTATAGGTAACTATATTACCTTCCATGTCAGTCTTCTTTTTGAAGACCCATTTGTACCCTATGGGTTCTGAACTGTTCAAAACTTCTTGATAGCTTGTAGGCTCATTGTCATCTACTACAGTTATGCCTCTATCCGAATCAATGTGAAATCCATATCTCACAGGGATAGAAATGCATCCTAGTAGATCTTCTAGGATTTTGTGTATAATTAGGTTCAACTGTAATCTCATCATTATGAAATTCAGTTTCGGGTTCAATCGGTTGATCATCTTCTATTTTTGGGTCTTGAACTTCACCAAGTTCAATTTTACTCCCACTGTCCTCTCGTAGGAGAAATTCCCTTTCCAAGAAGACAACATGCCTTGAAACAAACACCTTTTGTTCTAAGGGATGATAGAAATAATATCCAAACATTTCTTTTGGATATCCCACAAATAAACATTTGTCAGACTTAACATGCAGTTTGTCTGACATTGTCCTCTTCACATAAGCAGGACAACCCCATACTTTCATATGAAAAAGCGTGGGTCTCTTGTTATTCCACATCTCATATGGAGTAACATCAACCAATTTACTAGGAACTCTATTTAACACATAAACAGCAGTTTCTAGTGCATATCCCCAAAAGGACTTAAGCAAGTCCACTCTGCTCATCATTGATCGAACCATATCTAATAGTGTTCGATTTCTTCTTTCAGATACACCATTGTGTTGTGGTGTATATGGAGGAGTCCATTGAGATAAAATCACATTATCTCTAAGATAATCCTAAAACTCTTGACTTAAGTATTCTCCACCTCGATCTGCTCTAAGTGTTTTAATACTTTTGCCAATTTGTTTCTCTACTTCATTTCTGAACTCTTTGAACTTTTCAAATGTTTCAGACTTATATTTCATTAGATAGATGTATCCAAACCTGGAATAATCATCTATAAAAGTAATAAAGTAGGAGTAACCTCCTCTGGCATGAGTAGTCATTGGACCACATACATCTGAATGTATTAAGTCCAAAACCATTTTAGCTCGTTCTTCTTTTCCAATAAAGGGAGCTTTTGTCATTTTTCCCAATAAACAAGATTCACATGTATCAAATGATTCATAATCAAATGATCCCAAATCACCTAACTTATGTAATTTGGTCATGCATTTTTCATTTATATGGCCTAAACGATAATGCCATAAGTATGAGGTATTTAGATTATCATGTTTCATTCTCTTAGTATCCACATTATGTACTTCTTTAATTAAATCAAGAAAAAATATACCATTCTCAATGATAGCTTTTGCATAAAACATATTGTTCTTAAAAATGTAACAACATTTGTCCTTTAAAGAAATATCATAATCGTTCATCAAACAACTGAAAGAAATAATACTTTTGGACAAAGCTGGAACATAATAACAATTATTCAATTCCAGTACTAATCCACTAGGAAGAGGCAAATAGTAAGTCCCCACAACTGTTGTAGAGATATTATGTCCAGTAGCTGACTGCAAACATATCTCTGCCTTTCCAACTCTTCTAAAGCTTCTAAGCCCCTGTAGATCATTACATAGGTGAGATCCACATTCGGTATCTAATACCCAAGATTGTTTTGAAGCAATAGAATAAGTATTAATTTCAATCATATGAATACCTGAAGTAGAGGCATCATCTTGCTTCTTCTCCTTGAGAGAATCTAGATAGGCCTTGCAGTTACGCTTCCAATGACCATCATTTCCACAATGGAAGCAAGTTCCTTTGGGATTCTCTTTCTTGGCAACCTTCTTCTTGGAGATCCCACCATTCTTTGGCTGTGCCTTGGTTATCTTCTTCTTCTTCTGCTTCTTGCCTTTAGCAGAAGTGACAACTATGACACTTTTTGGATCCTTCTTAAATGATCCATCAGCTGTCTTAAGCATATTGATTAACTCAGGAATGGATACTTGGATCTTGTTCATGTTGAAGTTAAGCACGAAAGGTGCATAACTTGGAGCCAAATAGTACAAGATTAAATATATGTATAGATCATTATCCATAACATAGCCAAGTCTACTAAAATGCTCAATATACCCATACATCTTCAATGCATGAGCAGCAGCTGAAGTGCCTTCCACCATTTTTTAACTAAATAGAGCTCGAGTAATCTCATATTGCTCAGTTCTAGCCTGAGAAGAATAAAGCTCCTCTAGATGCAAAACGATGGTTCTAGCATCCATCATCTCATGTTGCTTCTGAAGCTCCAAGGACATAACACCTAACATCATACATGTTGCTGCTTCACTATCCTCCATGTATTTTCGATAAATGCTTTTGATCTCATCAATGGCATCATCTGATGGAAGTGGTGGTGGATCTTTATCCAAGACATAGTGGATCTTTTCAGCTCTGAGAACAATTCTCACTTGCCTGATCTAGTCAGAATAGTTCTTGCCAACCAGCTTGTTATCCAAGATTAATCGCATATTAATGTTTGATGTGCTCATGATGATGACCTAGATGTGAAAAAGAAAAGATATGAGAGTATGTTCATATATATGTATGCATTAATAAGGTCTTTAATTAATCCATTTATTCCCACTATTTTATTACGAATTAATAGCCCTCACTATATAATCCGAGAAAACCCGATGGTTTTCTTAGTGGGCCAATATCCAATCCTTGATATGTAATTTGACCTTGACTGTGGTCAACAAGCCAAATTTCATATCCTTGAAAGGTAGGTATCTATATACCAATTGTGTCTCTACACAACTATTGGATCATTTGGTTATCAACTCTTGATGCATGCATATCGTATATGCATTCCCTAATCTTGCCTCTAGAACCATTAGTCTTGACTGTGGTCAACAAACTAATGGGCTAGCTAAGATGATCCATTTAATTAGATTTGAAAATATTCGATATAATGTGAGCTTGACTGTGGTCAACAACCCACACTATAAAGAACTCTGGTTCTCCTCAAATTAATGGAAGGCTTATATACCTTAGTATTTGTTTGAGGGTTTTAGTTAATTAAGTCTCATCATACATGGTTGGCATACATTGGTATGCATCCTATATCTATCACATAAATATAAGCATACAAATATGGTATAGTTATAGACTTCACTACATTGATTTCCCCAAGCCAACAGGGAAATCAAAAGGTCACACCTAGGTAGTATGCATGATTCAAACAAGAAAAATAATTACATTATCTTCAAGCTTGCTGGATCTCCATCCAGCCCATCTTGCTCCTTGAAAATGGTCTCCATCTCTATTTCTAATTCTAATCTAAGTAATCTAATTACATATTACAACTTGAAAAGATATACAAACCAAAAACAAGTGATCGGGGACATGAAAGTCCTCATTGGGCCAAAACATGCATAATGCTCAATCATATTGGGCTTTGTCCATAACTATCCATCATGCCAATCATACACCCATATATGCCTTTCTAATGCATAAAGAAATGGATTACTAACTTTTTTTCAACCTTTGAAATAATATTTTTAGTTATTTTAATGATGTGATCAAATTAGGAACTTTTTCCATTTTGGAAACTTTCATTTTAGGAAACCTTTTTGCATGCATGTGTTCTTGCCTTAATAATCAATCCAATTGATTATTAATTAACTATAAATTGATTATTTAATTAATTAATCATATTAAATAATTAAAAGAGTCAATTTTGGGCTTATAATCAAGTGTAGGCCGAAACCCACAAAAGAAAACCCTAAATGTGTTCACACATAAACTAGTTTTGTGTCTTTTGGATCATTTGGGCCTTTTGGAATGAGCCAAGCCCACTCCAGCCCTTAAAACCCATTAATAAACTTAATTAATGTTTATAATATTTAATTTAAATTAGCTCCTTTGGCCCACCAAGTCATTCACTAATTTAAACCAAGTCCGTAAATATAATTAAGCCCATTAAGTGGTTTTAATGAATTAAAATTAATCAAATTAATTTAAGGCCAATTTTAATTAATCCAATTAATTAAAAACACTTTAATATATCATATATATCAGATTTAGAAGATTAAAAATCGTTCTAACCAAGAACACATCAATAACATATGAAGAACACCAATTTATCGAACTTTTCGACTAAAGTAGTTTCCATGCAAAACTTGTTTGATTTTAATTTCGTTCGATCTTACGGATTAATATCCCATATTAAACACATAAAATATCATCTAAATGATGTTTTAATGGATCCATAAGAATTTAAATTAGAACAGCCCCTTAAATCACCTAGGGTTTCCGCCAAACCCTAATGGTTTTCACGCCAAACCCTAATCACAATCCTTCAAAATTTTTGTTTTTGTTTCCATCAAATTTATTTGATCACACATACAACCAGAAATCAATATTTCTCATTCATGAACAATCAAATCTAATATTTTAAAGTTCATGAAATAAATAACTCAAAACAAAACAAAACTTATTCCGCAGAAAAATATAGAATTGTATATCCATGGCAAAACCGAGTCTCTGATACCATGTTGGAATTTAACGGTTACATGCATCACATACATGAGCGAAATTTTAAATTTTTTAACCATTAGATCTGATCTTGCCATGAATACACAATATAACTATATGAGAATAAGAAAAATCACCTTTGATTTTTGTTGAACAATTGATTTTACTTCGCACCGGGTTGTAGCAAACCATAGTGTCCAAAATCGAACACCTCTAATGAGTAATCCACACTAGAGAGGGGTAAATTGAACCAAAAAATTGGTGTAATACAAGGAGTGGTCGAAATCCAAGAGGCTGGCAATGGAAGTGGTGCAAAAAGGGAGAGAGAGATTAAGAGAAAAGACTTTCTTTTTGTTTTAATCACTTAACCCTAATTTCACATTAGTTGGCCTTTTATAGTTAGGTTAAAATTCCAACTCCTTAATGAGATTGGGCTCTTTAAAATTTCTGGAGAATCATTAATTGGGCCTCTGGAATTAATTATAATAATTTGGGCTTAATTAAATCCAATTTAGACCTTTTCATAAAAGACTATGGACAAAACCCATAAACTAGGCCCTTTGTGCAACTAATTGGATTTAAATACACAAATGGATTCCAAATCTAACCATATTAAATATGTGAGTTTCATAATACTTATGTAACATATATAAATTAATTTGGTGATTGAATTAGGCCATTAAGTCCTTCTGTTCTGGACATGGCGTGTGGCCCTTATAGAAGGGCTTTTGCCAACTGCTTCATTCCTCTGGCCCTTAATAATTCTTCCAATGGACTTATTAATTATTATACTAGTCATATAACACTTATAAGACAATAACAATTAATCATGAAATACATTATTTCAATTAGGTCTAATTTACAGAATATTTCTCAAAAGTTTCGCGGACAATTTTATTTGATCATAATTAATCAAACTCTTTAATTAATTATTATCATATTCACTTCTCTACCTTCATAATTATATCAAATAATATTATCCTTGTCATTTTACCATTTTACCCTTTTCTCTATATGTGTGTGACCTATTGGGTTCCTGTCTATGTTGGCAGTATAATATGTAATTGTGAGTTCTATTCAAAACTCATATGATTTAAACTCCTTTAAATCATTTTATCAATCTCTATTGATATTTTGATACATCATTATACAAGTCATGATTGGCCTCTAGCTAGGCATCATGACTACCCAAATGTCAGGAAAGTCATGTGGTTTGACTTACCCTTCCATAGAAACAGTTACCGTGCAATTACTCCTTTCACCACTCTTATCTCAATTAGATTCTGAGTATGGATTTCTGTCAACTCATATAAATCTAATTATGTATGTTCTATTAATTTAACCATTATTCCTAAAATGCCCTTCATGGATCTCCATCTATCTCGGCATATTACTCTGGCCAGAGATTCTCTGAACAAGGCAATTATAGAATCATGCGAGATAACTTCCCTTGTTAAATCTGGGATGGTGAATCCTTTGTCAATCACTCAACTATCTTCAAGTAGGTCATGATATACCCAATCTCCTAACTATTTTCACTCCCAGTTGGAAGTAATCAGTTATGGAGTCAAAGTATACCACTTGCTACTTAAGATAACTTTGGTAATCTCAAGTCTAAGGATACTTGCACAACTGCTATGAAGAGATTCCTCACTGACATAGATTTAATATCCATATAAGGATTCTCTTTGCAGGTCTCCAATGAACTTGTTCCTCTAACAAGCATCCACATGTTAGCTTTGATTATCATCCATAATCACAGTTATGAGAACCACAGCTTGAACCATTCAAGAAGCATAACATGTGCTAGTCTGTCCGAATTAACAATGTCCTATCTTGTTAATTCTATGACTAGGGATATTTAGATATTAACACATTTGCATGCGATAGACATCTCACATCATGAACACCTTTATGATTGCCTTTGCACTGTGTTTATAATATCTAGGACTTCATTTATTAATTTAAGATTTACAAACTCATGTATTCAAACATAGCATTAATAAATGAATGATGCCTTTTATTAAGAATATAAATTTCATACATATGAAAAACATCCCTATTACATGGGCTCTAAGGCATACTCTCTAACAAGGACTATATGTGAATACTATATGGTTGTATGTATATACTGTGCGACTGTATGTTTAAAGTTATTGCTTGAGCACAACCATCCCTCAATAGAAATTTGATCTCATGGTGCTATCGCAGTATGTGACTCCCTATGGCTAGCCATTATATCTTATTATCCTAGATTACCTACTATACTCTAAGAGCAATAAATTATTTCACAGTATGTTGTATTTCCACATGATTCTTTGTGATATTTTCCATTATGTAACATATCATACATTCTCCTTTGACATTTATTCATCAATATCACATATGTAATCATCACATATATTGTAAATATCATTCAACCTTGATGAAATCATAGCATTTTCTTAGGGTATACCATTCGGCCTTATTATGTACTTATGCCTACCATGTGTTTTCTCATTCTTTCTCATGTCATATACATTACCAAGATCAATTTATGTATTTATATGTTGACATACATTCATTATGCATTAGTAACTCTTAGTTACATAATAGTGTACAATTATGTTCATATAACAAACATTACGTCCATATGTTATTTTAAGCTCAAATTAATTATGTTATAGTAATTCATCATGGTATTATACATTTCATGCTTAATATATCAATAATCATCAAATTATCATATCATACAATGAAAGTACCATTCGGCCATGTAATGAACTTATACTTTCATCATGGTTTTTTATGTATTATCATACCTTACATGTTTTAATAATCATTTTGGACCCTTATATATTGATATACATTTAAAATTTATCATTATTACCTTTTTACCTTCGTGAACATCATTATGTTCATATACATAACATTGTGTCTAATTGAAATCTTAAGTTCCAATTCATCAATTTCTGTTTATTGATCATTATAATGCTTAATTCAAGTTAAATATTTAATTATTTATCAAAATATCACATAGTACACTTTAATACATAATTCAACAGCTTGATGTTCTCCATCTTTTTGTTTGTTTTCTTCAATATTTCTCATTTATTTCATGATACTACATCTTTATACCATAATATCTCAATTCATTTCTCAATTCTACCTATGTTCACTTAGTGACATAATGTAAATCTAGTCTAAATTAAAAGGAATAAATGAAATTAAGTGTAAAAATATATTCATTGATGTCAAAGTAGCAAGAAAATCACATTCTTTTCCTTTCCTTTCTCCTACTTGCTTTTCTCTTTTCCTTGAAATTTCTGTAATTAGGTCAACTTTCACTCATTAGAAATTTTTATTTTTCCAAGCCTCCTTTTTCCCCAATCTAATTTCTATAATGAAGAGGAGGTTCCCTAGTGTATGTAGATAAAATTTGGTCTTAAGATTTGGTGGGAATATAGAGAAGTGAGAAGAAAATGGTGGGAAAGTAAAAATGAAAGGGATTTTGGTTTTGGGAGGAAGAAGAGGGGAGAATGGTAGTTTTTTAGCAGAAATCTATAGCCCTTGAGTCTACCAAGCCAAAGGCTAAGATTCCTCCATTTACTATTTAATATAATGGCTTATTTTTAAGCCACTTGTCAAGCTTTCATTGGTTTCTATACTTCTTTATGCAATAATAATGCAAGTAGATGATCATGGCCAATTTTATAATGACAATTATGCCTTTGGACAAATTAAATATGCCATCTAAGCCCACTAATTAATTTAACCTCCATTTTCCCTATTTTTTAGAAACTAATGTTGCTCTCATCAAAATGCTTTAAAATTTTTTCCCACATTCAAAAACATATGCAAAAGCATGTGTATAAAATTTCAAGTCATTTTGACATTATTTCAATATGAATAACAATGATAAAGCATAAATAAATCCATTTCATCAGTTTTATATACATCAAAATGTCCAAAAAGGTTTTAAATCCTCGAATACAAAATATAACGACTGTGCTGGATTGGGTACCTTATGGTATGCCATCCTTGATGATGGTGGGAATAAGTATGGATAATCGTAATGATGATGGGCGTATGGATGATCATCTCAAAGATGATGATCGGGAGGCTGAAGGTCTCGATGATGATGATGGTGGGCTAGGCTGAAGATAGGGTTGCATTGCTATCATAGAATGCTTTAGGATGGAGATGGTGCCCTGAATTGGAACCCTAGTATGTACCTAGCAAAAAGACATAGAATCTGTCCAATCATCACAACCAACTTGCTAACCCCTATACATAGGTGGCTAAAGTCTGGTGGCCCATATAAGCTCTTAAGTCATTTTTTATCTTATTAATATGAGTGTTTAGTGCATCTCTAGCCTTTCCCAAGGCACCTAAAGTTCTTTGACTAATTCCCTTTATTTTGGTAGTCTACTGGCTTGTATTGGTGATTAAAGCATTTGTGACCTACAATGCAGTATCAAATCTAGCTCTAAAAGCTGCCAGTGCTCCTAAGATCCCATCTTTATCCTGCTGATGTCACTAGATAAGGGTCTGCATAGCGAAATTTAATCTATTTACCTTTTAGATCCACTTTGCATACCTAGGGCCCTCAGAGATATATATAGGCTGGGATGGTGGTGGTGTACTGGTAGTGGAGGCTCCTGGGTAGCTATAGTTGAGGTGGTTGTGCCTGATCCTGACCATCAACCTTTGGTGGTAGCTCTAATACTATGGGATCTAGTTTGTATCTTTCTCTAGTCTTTAGGACTTTCAGTAGCTTGTAATATCCCTTCTAGCCTATATTAGCTCAACCATCCTTATACCAGGGGCAGCCTGAGAGTTTATAAAAAAAATCCTCCTAGAGCGCCTAATCAAAGGTCCCCTCGTATGCCCCCAAGTCCACAGTAGGTTGGTCACCACTTGCCCAATGCATATCTATGAGGTTGGTTGTGTGATTGCCAAAAGTAATGTAGAGAGGATCTCATGGGTGATGTTTATCCTCCCCCAAGTATACATTGTTCATAGACAAATGATGTAGACTGCATTCATTGACTTAAGATTGTTGGTGTGATTGATATATAAGGTAAACAAGACCCTTTGGATGTATCTAAATGTTTGTGTGGCTAGCTTTATGCTCTTGGTCATGCCCAAATTGTATACGGCCCCAAAAAAAGGTGATGGTTGCCCAGTGCTCCCTCAAAATTCTCCTTTTTGGGGTCAAGAAATCTACTTTGATAGGAAGTCACATGGCCTCCGTAACGTGGCATCTCTTGGTACTATAATAAATGTCCCGCACTCTAAATCTAACCATTCTCTTCTCCATATTAGGTCTTTGGAAGCCTCACAGTGTTAATGCTTCTCACATTTCTTACAAAAGTAAGACAAATGCAAAGATATATACGTAATGCATGGGGCATGCAAAAGACTCATTAAGGCAGTCTAGGGGTGGCAGGCAGCTAGGATGAGAGTTGCCTCTGGGGGACAATCTTCTATCATGCCTTTTCTATAGCTTGATTTTTCTTGTTCTTTTATGCTATTGACCCTTCCTCTTCCAAAGAAGATCTCTTTTAAGTATTTCTCTTTCTTTTTCTTCTTTTTTATTCTTCCTTTTTGATTCACAATCATTTTTATTATTTTTAGCATTTAGGATACTTAAATATTGCTGCCAAGTTGAATCCTACCATAATGAGACTGTATAGACTACTAAATGACTCAAAAACATTGGAAAATCCTAATTTGACCCCTTACTCAAACTTGAGGTTCTTCAGGAATGTAAAGATAGACAAGACTTTGATTTTCTCTACCATTCATCACTAGGACCCAAAATTCCATGTCTTCAAGTTCACTCATCAGAAATTATGTGAACTAGCCGAAGGAGTTTACTGAGATCGTTGAAGCTAGGTTTTCACCGAGCATTGATCCTTGTTTACCTTAGTGTGTCTCTGACTTTCCAAGGGAAGTGACAAGAGCTTTAGGTGTTTTTCCCTTTGAGGTTAGAGGATTAGTTTCTCAGGATGACACCTTCTCACTAGAGTGGTTAATTGATGTCGTAGATGATTTCTCCAATGTGCACACCTTTTAAATTGAGGTTATTGTACCACACAGCTTTGCCCGATATCTGATATCGTCACCAGATGATTAGGCAAAAGATTATAGGTTATTAAACATTACGAATGGTGTGCATAAAGGGTTTATTCCATTCCCATCGGTTTTAGTAGAGACAATCTTTGGTCTGGATACTATTCATGTTGGCTCGACTACCACTACAAGAAAAATCCATTTTCCAGACAAAAATTTTCGACGAAATTAAGTGAAATTCCATAGAGAAACCAAAATTCCGATGCAATTTAGCAATAGAAAAAGGTGTAGGCGAACCATTTGTAAGCACTTTTATCGATGAAAAATACTTTCATTAGTAAATTTTCCGACGAAAAACATAGTGAATCATTAATTTTGTTGAAAGATGCAAACAAAAAAATTGTCATCATTTGCCATTTTTATCTATGGATTTAAATTTCTTCATTAAAATTACTAACAAAATTACATTTTTCCTTGAAAATTTTACAAACAGAAATCACAATTCCGTAGGAAAGTTTTCGATGGAATGGTATATTCTATAGGTAAATTTAGCACCGATAAATATATTTTCATCGGTAAATTTGCCTCACTGCTAAAAAAATTTGCGATGGAATTATCTATCACCATTCCGCCACTAAAAATATTCAAGAAATACATCTTTCATAATAATAATAATAATAATAATAATAATAATAATAATAATAATAATAATAATAATAATAAATAATAATAATAAATAATAATAATAATAATAATAATAATAATAAAGTGTAATAATTCTTGAAAAAGAACTCATTAAGCCTTAGATGAAAAACATATTTCAATGAAAAATTGAAGGAATAAGATCTCAAATACTACAACTCAAAAGGCTAACAACATATTCAGGCATATCAAGAGTAAATATTATATTAAAAATTCATACTAGTTAGTAGGCAATAAAAATAAGAAGCTATACTGCTCTTCTTGATAGCTTTATCTACAACAAAAATGCAAATGCAAAGACACCAATTAAATAAATGAATCACAAAGAAAGGCAATCAAACCCACAATCATAACAAGAAGAGTGATTGATGCCAAAATAATTTTCTAAAGCTAAAAAAGAAAATAATAGAAATTATGCCTATATATTTGACAGTGAGATAGTATATAAACTTTTTAGTTTTTATTTTCAAATTTTATTTCTTTCATAAGAACCATCAATTATTCATCAATACACATACATATTATCATTGCATACTTTCCCCTAAAAAATGAATATAAAAATAGAGTAATCAATTAAGTAAATTTTTCTAAAGAACAAATTACTAAAGTTAAGACTAACTAATAGTTTTCTTAATCTTAATGAAATATTGTAAAGGGACATATAAAATGAAATTTAGTAAGTAATACATATAAATTGAAATTTTTTTATACATTGATCCATTTGCCATTCTCACACATACAATAATCTAAGTAGGATTTAAGATGATATGGAAACTTTTCATATTTAATTTGAAATCACCTTCTAAAAAAGTGGTGGCTTCTCCTTTAATTGATGTAGAATAGCAGATCACCTCCATATTTTGTTCTTGGAATCTCAGCAAAGAATATCTCCTTGAGATTTTAGATATACGAGAGAATTAGATGAAAGGCATGGTGAATGGCATATTATTAGAACAACAGATAAATTGAACCTTCATCAAAATAGATAAACACTTGCATAAAAATAAAATAAATAGATAATTCCAAGTAAAACATATATACATCCATCCATCCAAATAAAGAAAATCATCAATTTAATTATATTATGATGTGCCCTAAAAGAAACTACAAACAAATTATGTTCTTTAGATAAAAAGAACTACCAATTGAGGAGTTTTGTGAAAGAATAAAGAAAAATGCAAGTTAGACATACTAGCCACTTATGAATTAAAAGAACATAATTAAGTACACAAAACACAAAATGAAAGATATCCTTATCTATTCTCTTAGAACAAAGTGAGGTAAAAAGGGGAGTAACCAGCCACTTTTTCAAATGAAGGCTTTGTTGATGTTGAAAGTAGAGATTAACTACATGGAACACATGATTGCAATACATTTTACTTAATTATCTTGATAAATGTAAGCTTAAAAAGAATGAACCTACCTCATTAGTACCCCGAATTTTAAATATTTCATTAGTTAAGGTTCTTCCATTGATCAAAAGTGGCAGTTGTAGTATTGATGAAAATATAGGTAATTAATGGATTGGGAAATTTAAAAGCCTCAAGTATTTATAATGGTATAACTTTTTAACAAAGTATAATATGCCAACGCACCTATAAGTGAACAAATAGGTTCAAAAGCAAGCTAATAGTTAGTTCTTTGTCTCTATTATCAATATCATCATCCCATCTTCATCACACAATGTTATGCCCATTTTTTGTAGATACTATAGTGTCACACCACAATTTGCCAAATTTTTCTTTTGATTATCAGATGGAACTATCATGTTCTACCAAAGAGTGAGTGTTAGTATGCTGAAATTGATAATATCCATGGAATTAAGCAACCCATCACTCAATCCATTAATGTATTATTTTCTTTTAAATTATAGCAATAATATCTATCTTAAATCAATATTGTGTCTTATCTATTTATACAAGTATGCAATACAAACAATTAAATCAAGCATGTAATACCAACGAAGTGATAGAATTCACACCCAAGCTCAACCCGACATTCCCACAACTTAATAATCTAATTGAACACAAAAGTTATTTTAAAATAATTGTTGAAAGATGTCAGAAAAAGACACCATTAGTAATTGAACTCAAAAATTATTCCCAATAAGCATGTAGTCAATAAAATTCCATTTCAATATTAGTTGATTTCACTACAACAAAAATTATCCAAATTTTATTTAATATTTATTGTTCACATCTAAAATCCTAATTTATACCTCAAAAATCTCTAATGAGCTATAAACAGTATAGTAAACAGCTAACATATTCAACTTAAAAGCAAAAAATTTGAGATAAAACTAAAAAAATTTAGTATAATTCAATTAATACTAACATCAATGGCCTTTCATTTTATAGTGAAAGCTTGCATTCTATAATGAAATTAAGAATCAAAAGACATTCAATTAGTAGACATGAAGAAAAGAAAGGAAACAAAAATGTAGAGCAAAGCTGCTTATTCAATAAATTAGACGGAAAATCATAAAGCAAGTGTTGCTAATTTTTTGTATCTAACATTTATAAATATAGAAACACAAAATATAAAGTACATAACAGCTCCTTAAAAAAATTAAGAACTTTATTTATACAAAAATATAGAAACACATAATACAAAGTTCAATAATTTTGCATTATTTTGAAAATCACTGAGAAACTAAAGTGATTTGGTAGGTGCTGAAAGTAATGAAAATTTTGTTCTCCAAACTTTATAGTGAACTAAATTGATGGTATCTCTAGCAATTGCTCATTTTGTAATAAATTAAAATCCACTAAATAGTGGAGAAATTATGACAAAAGCATTAGGTATAAAAACCGAATCCTTTGTTTCTTATTTTTTTCAATTAGTGGAGAGATTAGAGAAACTACTAAGCACAAGCTTCCCCACCAAAAATAAAAATGAAAAAAAAATTATAAATGACTAGTTGAGAACTAATTAAAAAAAAGTCAGATTGCTTGTCAAGGCTCAAAGTACATTAATAATTAATGATGGGATTATAATCTTAATCATTTTCCAACCACCCCCTGGCATTATGTTGCAGAATGGTGACCTTTCCATGGTGCAATAAAATGTCAATTCTTTAAATTTTAGTTAACTAATTAAATAAATTTATCATTCCACTCTAAAAAGAAGCATTTTATGGAATTGGAATCTTTAGGGCTCTATATTTATGTATGTTACAGGTTGGAGGCTGCTACTTGCTACCTTTCAATTTAACCTAACTTCATACCATTTCAATTTAACCTAACTTCAAACCATTTCAATTTAATCTTTAGGGCTCTTTAGGTTCTTCATCAAATATGTGTTTAAGAAATACCAATAGGTTATATCAATGGCATCTTATTCATGTAGTATAATTGAATCATTAACTAAACATTGAAATTCAAAATCTAGATCCTAAATTAGCAAAACTCAACAACCTAATACATTATATAAAAAATAAAATCACAGCAAGTAAACATTTGATTTAAAAGAAAATAAACAAATCTTAACAAGTTTCAGAATTTATTAAAATGAAATCAAAAAAGGCAATTTTGGTATTCACATACCTATTAAGGCGAATTCCTACATTTTTTTTCTATTTTTATCCATTAGTGTGCTCATTGGACTTTCACCAAAACCTCACCAGAGATGCACTAGATCTACCCAATCATAGCTAGAGCCACCAATAACCACTTAGTGGTCTTTACATGCCTAGCAGAGCCACGGTTTGCCTAAAATCTACGTCAACGCAACTCGACATACCTATTTTCGATCTACCTAATGCTGGCAAGTGGGACAAAAGGGAAAGTATTGAAAGGTGCACCTTACCTCTATGAGTTCACCTATGTGGTTCGTACTGCCACCTGATGTAGGAGATGGCCGAAAAATAGAGAAGAAATTATCGTGCTTTGAAGAAAAATAAAGAGAAAAATAGAGGTGGGGAGAAAGGCACCTTACCAGAGAGAAGCGGGTGGTGGCAAGGCTGGCTGGCTGGCATTGCCGGTGATGGTGTCATTGCTACCATGCCATTGATCGACTGAAGATAGGGGTTCTGTGAAGGGAGAGGAAATGGGTTATGGTTGTGCATTTTGATACACAAAAGTCAATCACCCCTAGTTCAAGTACCTTAAAATTAATCACCACTAGTTGAAGTTTCCTAATATATATATATATATATATATGTAAGGACCCAAAATAGGCCTTAGTAGAATTCAAGACATAATCATGATCATTAATTTTTAATCAAGCTTAATTAGATGAATTATTATAAGTTAAGATCTAATGGATTGATGGTCTTAAGTGGTCAATTGAAAAGAAATTAAAGCTAAGTGGCCAATTGAGATGAAATTATAAGTTATTGTTATGAAGGATAAATTAGTTATTTATATATGTGTGCAGTTGAAATAAAACTTCATTTCAAGGGTCAATTATATATAAAAACTTTAATTGGGGTACAATTGTAACATAAGAAAAATTCAGATGTGGTGCTTTTGCAAATAAGGAGAAGTAAGGGTATAATTAAAAAGTGAAAAAATAGTTGAAGGCTAAATTAAAGAGGATATATATTTAGATGCATATGTTTAAATAATGATTAGGTAGTGTTAATTTTAAAAGAGATAGAATTTGATGGGGTTGAAATTGAAATAAAATGTGAGTGGGGTCAATTTATAACATGCAATTAGTTGGAGGATTAAAAGAGGAATTGTGAGGGACCAAGCTAATTTCACATTCCACTTAAACTCACATGCAAGACAAGAATAAAAGGGGCATTAGGTGAGGTGGACGGCATATGCAAGAAGGAGAAGAAAGAATAACCTATTTTTTCACTTTCCCTTTTCTCTTTTACTCAAAAAGAAAATCTATAAATTTCATCTCTTTTATCTCTTTAATTCAACCCCCTTTAACTCAAAAAACATCTTCAGATTTCTACCTTATGCAATGGATGAAGGATGAATTTAAAGATTTTTTCAAGGGTTTAAGCAAATAAGAAGAGTGAAAGAAGGAGAAAAAGGAGAATTTAAAGGAAGATTGAAGTTGCATGTTAAGGTTTAGGATTTTTATTTCCTAATTCTTCTTATGCATGTGTTTGGATATCAATGTTTATGCTTGGATTACTTGATTTTAATGGTAATTGATTAGTTTTTTTAGGGTTAATGAGAGATTTAAATAGGAAAAATTGTGTTTTTGAATGTTGAGGAAAAACTGGGTGTGGTTCTGGTGAACCAGGCTGCTTGTTTTGTCCATATCTAGAGTTGTAGACCTTGGATTGAGGTGATTCAAAAAAATGGGGTAAACTAGATTCAATTATCTACAATTAATTAGAAGGAGTCATGGCTTTATTCTGTTCTTAAGGAACCCATAAAATTCGTACACATGAACTATTTTGAGTGTTTAGGCAGTATTGACCAGTTCCCAATGTTTGGAACATAAATCCTTGAATTTAAGTCATAATTGAGTGAGGTTTGATTTTATGTAAACTTAATAGAAATATAAACAATTGTTTAGAAGGAACCTAGAGCTAAATATGTATATAACTCGTCCAAATATTTACATGAAATTTAAGAGAGCTATTGATTTCGGTTCAAGAACTGATTATAGTATTTCAGGTATAAGTCATGGTAGAGGAGTTAAAATGATATGATACAAAATTATGGATACTCTATACATATAGGATCACAATTATTGTGAAGGAATGTATATCTGATTCCATACTCATTTTATTCTATGAATTTTCAAATTGACATTAAAAAAAATCTATCTTTGGGTTTGTTTGAGCTAATAGGAGTATTTTGCTTATAACTTGAGTTTTAGAACTTAAAAATATGTGTAATTATAACTTGAATTGAATCCAAAATTCCATATCTACATTTATATGCAGAAAACAAATCCTAAATCTATCTCTAAATTTGTCTAAATTTAGTTAAAAACCGAAATTAACTGCTGCACTGTTACTGGAATAGCCTTCTGTAATTTTGAAATATCTTGAGTTGTAGATATGATAATGAGATGATTTTTTAATGTTTCAAAAATTATAAATATAGAAGAAAAATTTTATAGAAGATCATTTCTTTTAAAATTTTCGTTTACTACATCTAATTTAATATGCAAACTAGTCACTATAATCTGTCCATGGAATTATGAAATGCCATCTCATATAATTAATTGGAAGAGTACTTAAAAAAATTTGATAAATTATTTAAGAACTCAATTACCATGTTGCCTAAAAAGGCATATAATTAGATATATTTATGATTCTAATTGGCTTTAAAAGAGAGACTAAAGATATGTAGACTAATTTAACATTAAAGAATTGGTTTACAATATGTTATAAGAATATAGAGAAATGTAAATACTTTAACGTAAAAATATTTATGAATTTAAAGGAACTTGTAGATATATATTTAGTACATGTACAATCATAATGAATATTACTTTTTGGAAAAAATATAGTTATGATTGTATACTTATACTCTTATGCTATTATGAGATAACATATAGTTATAGTGCTATGTGTTTACATGTATTTGCATATTAACATGTGTATTTAAGATTGTATATCTATATGTCTATATATGTATGTATATATACATGTATCTATATGTGTGTATAGATATGAACAAAATATGAATACATAAGGATTAAGTGATAACTTTAGGAAAAAGGTATGTGTATAATTGAATTATCGTTATTGAATATAATAATTTGATCATATATGTTCAACACACCAATCTAAGCTTGATAAATGATGATGTGTTATAAATATAAGATGTATAGTATTGTTATACAATGGATGGTACAGATGTATTTTTATGAAATAATAATAATTTATATACATGTTATTTCCATATAATTATAGTGGTGAAAATATCACACAAAAAGGGATAGTAAAGCATGTATGCATGCATATGATTATCATAATACATATGTGAAATAGTTGCACGATTTAAAGGGATTACAAGTACAAAATAATAATACTTAATTGTGCTCAAGATAACATGTTTATAGAAAATTTATATGTTTGCATATCTATGATACCATGCCCATATATATACATGAATATATATGTATGAACATCAATATGTATATGATGAGAAAAGAGCAAAGTATAGAATAGCAATACCCATTAGTGCATATGATCACATGTTTATAGAAAGTTACATATGAGCATGTATATGATTACCTTGTATATAGTCATATAAGAGTATACATGTGTATACTTGTATATGATTGAATAAAGTAAAGATAAAGTAAAGAGATTATGTTGCCTACATCTGTGTCTAGGTTTATGGATATATAGGCATGCCTATAAGGGTACCTTGAAGCTACTTCAAAATAGTTTTGGCCTATTTTGGTCCACTTGAAATTAAAAGTTACAATGGCCCTATTTGGGTTTAAAAGTTATAGTTGATTTGAGCAACCCCATTTGGGTTGTAGCCAACCCCATTTGGGTCAGCTTGACCTGTCCAAGTTATTTGTTTGACCCTGCTTGGGGTCCGCTTTACCGATTTACCATACAGTTTTGTCTCTACAAGGGATCACCTTTTAATACCTCCGGGTATCTTATTTGTACCTTCGGGTACTACTATTATAATCAACAATTTTGTACCTTCGGGTACTACTATTATAATCAACAATTTTGTACCTTCGGGTACCACCGTATAACCCATTATCCACCTCTTTAGGAGTAGTGCAGGCTTTACACCAAAGTTAAGAAAAGTTTGATAGTAAAGTTTTTTTTTATCACATACGAAAATTATAAAATTAAAAGAGTTTGCAATATACGTTCATGCACAATTATTGCATTTAAAAATTATATGTTCAGAGTTATATGAATGAACCAATGCATCACTAATATCTAGTTATGGACTATATTAAATATAATATGTTCACTATAGTAATATGTTGCTTGCTTGAGCTAGTTAAATGGCTTGCATGATTCGTCATATATGAAAGCTATGAAAATGTTTTGTCAATATAAGAGTTATGTATAGGTATTCATGTTAGTGACTGCCTTTCAATTAACACACAGGGTTATAAGTTTTGCTTATAGCTGCTCGTTCTTGCTTTCTGTTAGGACATGATGTACAATGTCTTGTATGCTACATAAAATATTTACAGATCTATAAGTGATAAACTCAATATGATATTGGTATTTAAGATAAAAGTAAATTAGTAATTCAATGTATGCATTAGTACATTAAGAATCACAAATACATCCTAGATCGATAAATGATGAACTTTCACAGTACTAATGCTCTATCTTTCTTATGAATATACATATATTATTGTTGATCATATGCTTATATTTGAATATATATATATATATATATATATATATATATATATTCCCATTATAGGTTTAAGTGTGTGGTATGTGGAAGGCATGACTTAGTGTAAACAGTGGTATATCATTCAATGAATGAATTGTAGGTCTAAAAGATAAATATGCTTATATGATTAAATGTTGTGTATATAAAGCACCAATGTCAAAATTACTATCATTAAGTCATTTAGGTATCCTATGTGGACTCTTGTTTATTCATTTTGATTGGTATCTCATTCATTTGAACATAACGTATACTTGAAGTTCATAATGCATGCTTATTGGCAACCACTATGAGTGGTCGTTTTTCATATTTTGTGTTTCCCACTAAGCTTTGTAGCTTAGCTTGGGTGTTTCATCCGTGTAGGTTGCAAGGATAGGACTTTTCTTACAGGAATGATTTCTGCAGCAGGTTGACCAATACAAGTCTTAGAAGATTGAAAAGTAGAGTCTTCTTTTTGTTCTTTTATTTTGTGGATATGGAAATTTTAATTATGATGGAATTTTTGTATATGTACAAATGTATTGTTTGAGAAAACATTGTAATGTATTAAGGACTCTCGTATAAGTTAAGGTATTACTCTTAAGTCCACATGATATGGTTTTAATTTCTTCTATAAGTTATCTAATAAGAAATGTTTTCAGATTTGAAACATAGTAAAACATGTATTATGATACAAGATTTAGTGGTACTAGTCAAGTATAGAATTTGGCTATTGCAATATATATATATATATATATATATATAATGCTTATTCAAAAGTCAATTTATTTAATTTTGCTTTAAAAATAATATAATTCCTGTTAAATAATTTTTACTTTATATGTAAAGATAGTATAATTTATTTGTTCAATAAATTTTCTACCACTTATTCCTTCTTTAAAAGAAAATTAAAATAAAAGTGGGTTGATGTAAAATTAGTGATGGTAATTCGAAAAAGGGTAAATTAAGTAGATTTTTAGTTATATGGTGTTGTACATAATTAGTAGCTTAATCTCACAAATCAAGTAGGCTCTTCTATACATTTGTACATATCTTAAATAATGTTTAAAATGATCAAAAAGAAAAAAATAGAGATCCCAAGAATAACCTAAACAAGCATATCTAATTTCTCGAAGCAACTCTCTCTTCCACGTATAAAAACAAATGAGCAGTTAAGTGATAAATCATACATGAAAGACAGCCCAACCACTAAAGCTACCCATACAACTTCAATTACTAAAATTAACTAAATTTTCATAATTCAAGGGTAAATTAATGCACTAATTATCAATACAGGGCCTGCAATTCAAAGGCTAGTTAATATGATTAATGTTGTTAATTAATACTTTTTTCTTTGAAATGGCCAAACAGAACCAGACAAGATACATGTGCAACAATTATCGAAAATGAAAAGGCCTAATGCTTAATCCTTTCCAATATGATACATGTGCAACAATTTTTAGTTAAAAAAAATTTATTTTAGGGATTTAGACTTACTGACATATTACACATCGATGTGGGGCTAATATATTAGCATTTAACACCATGTATCGATCAAATGTTGAAACATATATATATATATATATATATATATATATATATTTATTTATGGGCTAAAAAAATAGTTAGATATATATCTAACAAAAATTAAATTTTTAATTTAAAACCAATTTTCCTATGAAATAAAATTTATGTAGGTAATTCAACTACGGAATGATAATTCCTTAAGGAAATTACCTATAGAAGCAATTTTCCATAGGGAATTTAGCGACGAGACTCATTTTCATCAATAATTTTCCTATGGAATAAAATTTTTGTAGGTAATTTGCCTACAAAATTATTTTTTCGTAGGGAATTTAGCGACGAGACTCATTTCAATTAGTAATTTTCCTACAAAATGAAATTTTCATAGGTAATTTACCTACGAAAATATTTTTCAGTAAGTAATTCCCAACGAAAATAAATCCCATTAGTAAATTACATATAGAAAAATAATTCCGTAGGGGAATTACCTATGGATAATTCATTCTGTTGCTATATTACTAATGAAAAAAAATTCCAATTGTAAATCCTGCCTACAATCTCATCCGCAAAACTTTGGCGCCAATTTAACGACGAAACTTTTATTTTTGTTGCTAAACTCTATCGGTAATATTTGGCGGTAAAATTTCCCTCCTGTTTTTACAACATAATTCTTATTCCATCGTAATAAGCAATTTTTCGCTACCATTTTCCCTACGAAATGAGTTTTTCGTCAGTAATTATCGATGGAAATATTTATGTTGATTATTTTTCGTTGGTATTTTAGATTTTTTTGTAGTGTATTCTCCTTACTGGTAGCCCCTCATTACTCTAAGTATGTATTTGTTTTCAAGGTAGTGCACCCCTTGTGGGTTTTCACACTAGCTTTTCTTATTGAAAAATGCATCCTTTCGAATTTTCACATTTTTTTGCCTTATTGTTGCTTGAGATGAATCCTACTCACCCCAGTGCCTTTATTTTTTCTTTTTTCTTTTATTATTAATATTATTATTTTTAGGTATGGCTATATGAAAAGCTGAAGTAGCTATTGGAGTCTCCTTTATTCGTTGACCACTTATTCGTTGAGGCATTATAAGTTTAAGGATAAACGATATGATTTTTATTCGACCTATGAGAGAGTTTTCTGGTTGGCCTATCTAGTGGATGGTGACATTAGTTTTAGGTGCCCTTAGTTACCCATATCATATTTGGTTCAAGATGGACCTTCTGGATGCATCCCTCTATGTAGCTTGCATCGGGCTATTTTCTACATCACTACTTGCTATGCTCTCTAGTATAAGGATCGTGAGGACATTGTCAGGTGTCCTTTGGCTTCCTAAGTTAAATCGCTTTCTACTCCCTTTTTTGTTAGGCTACTACTAAAGGATTTAGGCCTGGATTCCTATGAGGACAGTCATTTTTGAAATTATTACTTATGACTTTACCATCTCTACCTCATATAAGTAGTGGGTCACAGATTCAGGGGTTGATAATAGGATGCAGTAGCTTTGGCACTTAAAGGGGAAAACTAGTGTGATACATATAGGCTAGATTAGATAATATAATGGACTATGTTTTTTGTACTTTATTATAACCTTTAAAGTTCGAATAGGAAAAGGCTACTTTTGAATACATTAATAATGTTTTGGATACAAATGTTGTTTTTCTGTCCAAATTCATTACATATGATCATTATTCAACATAATCTCTATGACACATATTACTTAATCTTGAAACTGAATCTTAGAAGCATCAGAACTCCTATCATCAATCAGCCTTTCTAGGTTTTCTTAATTGATTATTTTCTCTTAGTCCCTAATTTTTTCCTAGGATGTCTTTTTTAGGTTTTTAACTTGACTGGGCACCAAATTTTACCAAGGCCATTGTTTTTTTTTGGTTTTCAACCTGTAGGGCTTTTATTCTCTTCTTTTTCTCTTTTGAGTCTTAGCCATGAGACCTTTTCAATTTATAAATGCTTATTAGTTCGCTAAAATCATTGCCATCACTATAAGTCAAAATAGCAATTCTTTTGGACAACAATTTTTTCAATACAAAAGGTCCCTCCCATATAGGCCTAAGCTTGCCTCGAATATCTAAAATCCCAGGTCTCATCTACTCAAACACAAGATCTCCTTTCTTTAAAGGATGTTTCCTAACCTTAATTCCAAACGAGCAAGCCAAACTTTATTGGTAAATCAAATTATGGTAGTAAGCTCGCATCCTATCCCCATCTAATAGATTAAGCTACAACAATCTCTATCTAACCCATTTTGCCTTTAGCAATTTAGCTTCTAAAACCAACCTCAAAGATTGATTCTTAATTTCCACTGGTAGTGTAACCTCTATCCTATATACTAGGGAGAATGGGTTAGCCCCCGTTCAAGTTCCAACTGTAGCTTATCAGCCTAATTTTTGTAGGTTCAAATCATCTTAGCTAAAATCCTCTTAACATTCTTATTGGCTGCTTTAATTGCTCAATTAGCCTGAGGATGGTAAGGAAAGGAACTATGATGTTGAATCCTATATTTCCTGAGCATTTACTTAGTTTCCTTAGAGAATTGCAATCCCTTGTCTGAAATTATGTGGTCGGGTAGGTCATCCATACATATTAGATTCTTTTCAATAAACCTAGCTATTTTTGTAGCATCTACCTTCTTGAAGGATTTTGCTTTTACCCACATGGTGAAGTAATCTATGGTAACTATACTGAACCTATGGATGAATCATTCTCATGATGCCTAAGCCCCATGTAGGCAATTGCTAAGGTGATGTAAGATTGCATAATTTAAAAACTGGCAAATGTCTCAAAATTGTATACTATTGGCACAACTAACATTCTTTGACATACCTCGAGAGGTCGGTTACAAGCCAGAATAGCCCCTGGCATATGGTCTTTCCTCCATTTTTTATTTATCATTCTCTTATCTTTCTCTCTCTCTCTCTCTCTCTCTCTTTTTCTTCTTCTTCTTTTTTTCTTCTTTTTTTACCTAACCATTCGTTTAAGCACTATACACACTCGTAATTCCCTTTTTACTTAAGCACTTTAACTAAATACCATTATGCTACCTCTTATGAAACCTCCTACCTATATTGATGCATCGGGTAGACATCTCATAGATTGTTCTTTAATCCTCTTCGATGACATCTTCTGGGAACACTAATTTCTCCATTTCAATGTCCACTACTTGCTGAATTTCAAAGTGTGGCTTGTCAGAAATAGAGATCTATGTAGGTTTTAATGTTTATTCCCCTTCGGGCCATCCTACATCAATACCAAAGTGGCTAAAGCATCCTCAGACTAACTCCTCAAGATATTTTTCATAAGGCAACGACCATTCTTTATTGATCATTAACTCTCCACTCAATAAACTACTAAAGATGAACATTCATATACATTTTGCTGTCTTTACCCACCACTACTAAGGCTTCTTGATTGGATTATAACTCATGTGATTAACTTTATTTCGACTAACTTTTGGCAGGTCGTCATAGGTCTAGGCGAAGACTCTTTTATACATTTTTTATTCTTTCAATCTTTTCCTCTCTTTGCATGAGTTATATCTAATGCTAGTAGGATTTCTTTTAGATTTGTTTTTTAGATTAAATGAACATGTGTTTGTTGAGTTAATATCAAATATGAATGTTTTATGATTATGATTATGCATACTAAAATTAGAAGAAACATCACAAAGGGAAGCCAAATTGTTCATTTTATTAATATAATAAAAGGAAATATCATTTGTTCAAATTAAGGAGTTCAAAAGAACAAGCAAAGTCTATAAAATGTCACTGCTTTCTGTCCCTGCTGCAACTCTTATGACATCTTTAGAATAGTTTAAACAACATCGTGACCCTTTTTCCTCTTTTTAGGGTCAAAGATTTTCTTAGTGTCAATAAGATATTGGATCTAATAACTTAAAACTCGACAATCAACAATTAGATGGCCAATGTGTTGATGGAAGGTATAAATTAAATTTGACAGTAATTTCCCTTCCTTGACTAATTGTGTGAATACCCAAGATAAAGGTTTTCCAAAATTAGAGTACTGTCTTTAAACTACTTCTACGGCCAATACCCCTTTTGTCTTTTGAGAACCTTTAGTTTCTCTAATACTAAATGCTTCTAATGCTTTTATGTTTTCGAATTTAGTGCTCGTTTCTCCCATGAGGCGAGTGAGATACCAAGATAATAGCTTATCTACAATAATTAGCGAAGCTATATTACGGGGGAATGCCTTAACCATCTCATCATTATTGTTCATATCAAATCTTGTCCCATCCCATCCTTGATAGTTAGTACCTCTTCTTTCCATGTTATTTTCCCCATCGAGTGACTATCCCTCATCAGTCTCTTGGTTAAAAATAACTATGCTTTGGACGCGATCTCTTAGAGTCTGACATTTATTTGCTGGATGTCTTGTGTGCTAATAATAGGCATAATATCGATTTTTCAGCATTCCTTACCCCCTGGTAGGTTTAGGTGGGAATGGCTGTAACTTCCCTTGCTTATTGAGATGAGCAAGGTGCCAAGATAATGGTTTATCTATGATGGTATAATAATCCCGAATTGCTCTTTAAATTGGAACCCATGTGGCCCCGTCATTACCTTTGATGTTCATTTTCTTAGTCATGTGCTCTTCTGTAGTTTTGCCATTAACCATTATAAATGCCTCTTTAGTCTTATTAGTCGGGAATGATGGGGTCACATATTGAGATTTCGCTAATGTGCTAGCAAACCCTCAACTTTTTCCAATAAGTTTTTCTCAAATTCTACCAATTTCTAGTCCAGTAAGCTTGCAATTTTAACCCATAAATTCTTTCCAAACTCCTAAAATCTTCAATCCAACTCTCTATCTAATGCATATTATAGAACTAGAGGCATCAAAATAGAGGCTAGTCTATCCCTTAAAGCAGATATTCTTACCTCAAAATTTTCTATCATTTTGTAGTCTTTTGACTAGTTTCCAAAAATTGGCTTAAATTCAACCCTAAACTAACCTTTAATTCCAACACTGAACTTAATTTTAACCTCAGCCTCGGTAGCTCAAGCATAGATCTTTGGACCAAGAACCCATTTAACCCTCTAGACCACCTAAATAAATCTATGATGGTTGTAAGAATAAAACGTTAGGAATGATGTATGATAAGTGATTCATGAGCATTGTATATACATGATACATGAATGCTTTCGTTAGACATCAATCACGACCACATGCAAGCATAACAATAACCTTCCAACCTTATTACTCCTATAAAGGACATTGAGTAGTCTCTTTCTTAGGTGGGCTTAGCCTATGGGTTAATCAGGGACCCAATGGATGCTTATTATACACGACAAAAAGCTAGTAGCATAATCTCTCTTAATTGAAAGTGCAAACATATGGGTTTTGACCATTATGCATTTTGACTAACTCATATAAATTGAGTTAGGCTTATAAAGGCATGATAGCTTTTCACTAGTACACTCTTAATTTGTTTGAGTTTAGCCAATATATAAAGGTCTGTATAAGAGGCAAATATTATTATGGCTATACAATCTAGGGGAAGTTTCTATTGTCATTACATAGGCTTGAATCAAGGTAATGAAACTTTAGGGCTACCCAGGCGTGGTCCTTACCAATAGGTTTAGCTAATCACAAGCATAATGACTAATAGGTCACCATTTTATATACTAATTGATGCTAGACATGGGCTAATGGGTCTTTTTGATGGCTTTCTACATTTAATGAATGTAGGGCGTGCTTTAGGACAACACCAAGGCTAAAAAGGGATACCTAGTTTAATTCTAAGACTCTAGGATTTATACAAGAAATGCAATTTTGAAAGGGAAAAGGATTAATAATAAAAATCCAATTACAAGGAACACAACCAAGATGCTTTTAAAAGCAAGATCTCTTTAGTCCTTAGTAGAGTCACTACTATGACGCACGCTAGAGCCATGCTCATTTTTAGTTCGATTTATAGAGGCTTGCTTTTAGGGTCTAAGGCCAGAAGAGACTTACTATAACCCATAGATTGGCTACTTTACAATAAAAAATGATCAAACCCAAATTATTGTTTATAGTTAACCTATAAAGGAATCTACTAATGGGCTTAAAGACATAGGTGTCATGAAGTCGCCACCCAATAGGACATTGGGAAAAGAATCTCGACCTTTTAATGCCTAAAAAGATATTGGTATTTGGGACATCACTCTTATTAGGCACCTTGGTTATGTATTTTATAATTGGGTTTTTATTATCAATCCACTCTTTTCTCTCACACAATACATTTGTGATAAAAATTAAGTAAACAACCAAATCAAATAAATAAAGCGGTAAAAAGAAATAAAGTAGACCTACTTAATTATTACATAAGAAAATGTCCCAAAGAAAAGAATAATGTACAAAAGAAAAATAAATGTCATGCATAAAATAAGGTATTCATTAAGATTAGGAACATTGGTTCCCTTATGCATATTTAGTTTTTAGAAAACATGGGATGAGTGATCCCAATTTAGATGAAAAATATGACTCTCTTTTATTGTGTGGCTTTGGGATGAAAACTTGGACATTGGTCCACTTTTATTAAGAAAATCCGAAATTGATTAATAAAAATAATTTTAAATGAAATTTGATTCAACGTATGAAAATCATCTTTTTTACTACATATTACATCACCAAAATAATAATACATCGAAATAATCAAATAGTAAAGAAATAAGTAAAAGCGATAAATTAAATAAAATAAGAAAAAGGGAATCAATATCCTCTATGGGATTTCTCCAAAGTATGTAGCCACAAACTCCAAAATTCCCAATGCAATAAAATGAATTGCTCAAAAAGACATAAGGAAAATAAATAGTTAGAATTATAACAAATCTAACAAATAGATAAAATTATAAATATTAAAAATACATTATAGCCTAAAAACAATAGAAAAATTGAATGGAAAACATGCAAACAGAATTAAAATAGCATCTAAAATTATAATTAATCATGCAAATAAGATTAATGCAACAAGACATGCAAAAATGATAGTAAAAGGGGGAAAACAAGGCCATGGATGGCTACATACAATGACAGACGGCCAAGAAGGAAAAGGGGGACAGGAGGGAAAGAAGTTCCAGCAATGTCTTGTCCGTCGGCATGACAGACGATCATCTGTGAAAGCTTTTTCTCGTCTATCACATGAAGTGTAAATTGAAAAATTGTAAAAACAGGCAAAAATCCAAGTAAATCAAATTCTAACCCTAAACATGCATTTTTCTATCCTAAGAACCTGCCAAAAATTAAACTAAAACATCAGAAACATTTAAATCAGATCAAAAAAATTAACATCATGTAAAAATAGGAATTTATTCAAGAAAGTAAATATGTATTAATGGAGATATTAAACCTAAATCACACCTTTCTAACATATTACCACATATAGAATATTATCATGGCATAATATTGAAAGAACATCTAATTAAAATAATCATAGCATAAAAAAGATCAAATAGACAATACTTTTGCATGATGAATTAATACATTTACATTGTAATTAATTTATTATTAAACTAAAAGTAGAATAAAGGCCTAGAATATTACCTTTAGTAGCTTTACTGGGAGGTTAGAGAATTGTGTGCCAAGTTCCTCTCCAGTTGATTTACACGATTAATCGAAAGAATGAAAATATTTTTTTGTGTTAAATAAAAGAATGATTTTTCATCAAAATGAATGTAAGGATCTTTGCCTTGTTTTGAAGAGATAAAAATTAGATTTTTTATTCCCCAAAAGAATGGCTGCCTCCCTTCAGTTTTTCCAAAAAATAAGAATTTCTTAGCTAACAAAAAAAAAAAAAGTGGAAAGAAGAAGGGAGCTTTCCAAAACCCTAAGGTTTTTCCTATTTATTTGAGGAAGTCTTTTAGTCCCATGAAAACTCTCCTTTTTAGGATTTTAAAAACCTTAAAACTCCTATTTTTAATGCTTAAATCCCTAATCTAATCCCTAAAGATCATATTAGATTTGAGGTAAAAACCATAAAAGAAAATTTCCCCTTTCTTGCCTAAAAAATGTTGAAAGTAAATCTAGAAATCACAGAATGGATTGAAGTCGGTCGCAATGGATGGGAGTATATCATGATGGACAGGCAGCCCATCTATCACCACGGATGGGATTCTATTACAACGGACGGGCAGGGTGTTTGTCAACAGAAAAAAGTTGATTTTTGCAATTAAAAGCTTATTTTAGCTCAAAAAATATACAAATAGACAAAGCTAAATAAAAACCTTAAAAACTTTATGGAAATCAAAGATAAGACTCAAAGTTTTTATTCTCCATCTATAATATAAATGATGCTTCCTCATCGAGGTAACTTCGATCTAGGCTGCCTTTGGACCCGATGTCTACACCAATGTGATGGCGGATGTGTACATATACAAACTATAATGCTTGATGGATATTTAAGTTCACATACCATGACTAATGTATGTTCATTTGTATAAGTTATAATAGGCAATAAATGTTTATGCATTCAAGTTATGCCAATGACAACACGCTCATGTTATAATGTATAATTTACATGTCACCATGTATGTGCCAGGATGTATGTCTATATGCTCATACTATACCACATGTCCACATGCACATGCATGGTAGATATATGTAATGTCATAATGTATGCTCGGACACTTGTTAATGTGTGTAATAGGCTAAAATGCATACGGTAAATGCTATGGGGGATGTTTATATACACATGTCGTGATGTATGTTAATATGTACATGTTGTAACAAGCATCACTATATATATACAGGATAGGCATATGTGTGTGTCATGATGTAACAACATCCCTTTCGGCTTTAGAAAGATAATCATGTTAATTAATTTATGGTAAAATAGTAATTTTTATTTGTAAAGAAAAACCTTTATTTTCACATGTTATTTTGTGGGAGAGAATCGGGACATTGGTAACTTTTATTATAGAAAAATCTCATTTCCTTGCATGGATATTTATAAAAAAGCAAAATTTTGAGTGTAGTTTGGATTAAAAAAATGGATAATTGATCCCTTTCGGCTTTAGAAAGATAATCATGTTAATTAATTTATGGTAAAATAGTAATTTTTATTTGTAAAGAAAAACCTTTATTTTCACATGTTATTTTGTGGGAGAGAATCGGGACATTGGTCCCTTTTATTATAGAAAAATCTCATTCAAACTTGTATAAAATTGTTTAGCAAGTTTTTAGTTTAAACATTCGAAAAATCATTTATGTGCAATAAAAATAAAAAATAGAAGAAAAAGGAATAATAATGCTAAAAGAAAATCATTCATAAACCGAGTCATTCATTGAGTTGGGAACATTGGTTTCCTCCTGCATATTTAAAAAATCTTTAACGTGGTTTTTTTGAATAAAAGTGGACATTGGTCAATTTTATGAGAAAAAACCTAATTTAATTAAGTAGAAATAGTTTTGGTATTATTTTTAATTAACGGCTAAAAGTCATTTTATTACTAAGCTTTTACATATTTGCATGAAATAAAAGGACAATTAAATATAGGCCTAAAACAAATAAATAAGGAAATAAATAAAATCCTAGAGTATTCCCGCTTCATTCTCCAACCCAATTCATCGTGCGGATGAGTTATGTGCATTAAAAAGCATAAAAAATAACAATAGGAGTTAATAATGAATTAAATCAAATAATAAATAAATAGTTAATTCAAATAATTAGGTAAATAATTAATATTAAGCATGTTCTATGAATTATATGATAAATAACAATATTAATATTAATAAGATCAATAATAAATAAATAAGCAAAAATTAACGTGGATAACAAATACATTCAATGTTAAATAAATACATGAATAAATACACAAAAATAATTATAATAATAAAATAATAATAAATAATATTAGAAATCATGAAAATAAGAGAAATGAGTGAAAAATGGGTCAAGGGAGTGAGTCATGGAGCAAAAAAGAAGAAAAAAATGGAAAAAAGGTGAGTCACACCTTTAATGGCGTGACACAAAAATGAATCACGATCCAAGAATGTGACTCACAGGTCACGGCCCAGGAACATGACTTGTAAATGAGTCAAGGGTGTGACTTAACCCAACACACAAATAGAAGCTGGAAAATGCCATTAATGGCCAAGAAAAAGCTCCCAAACTCCTTTTAAAGCTATTTTTATGGAAGAAAACATCCCAAACTTGTTTTTAAACATAAACAACAAGATCTATGCATTAAAAATACAAATTAAAGTAAGAAAATATAGGAATTAAGGATTGAACACAATGAAGAAATTGATGAATAGCAAACCTCCAAACATGTATTAAACCTCAATTTACATAGTTTTAATCCATTTTTTACATCTTGATGAGAGAAATAATAAAAAATCACAATAAATAACCTTTAAAAAAGCTCAAATCCAATAAATCACATCATTAGAAAAAATAAAAAAAATGAAAATAAATTGAATATTTAGTGTAAATCTAATATATGACTTGATTTAATTATTTTTGGAGTTCAAGAATATTACCTTCAATGTTGGTTCCATCAAAGAACAAGGATTTCCAATACTTTTGGCATTCTTTTTTCCTTTTACTTCCTCTGTAACTTGGTGTTTGTGAGAAAACATAGTGTGTGTTTTTAGAGAGAGAGAAAAATGTGAGAGAGAGAGAAGATTCAACCCTACCCCGAAAAGAAAAATCTATTATTCTTTGATTAAATATCCTAAAGAAAATTAAATGCCTAAAAAATATCAAGAGAATTTTTTCCACCTCTTTTTTTCCCCTGTTCCCCTATGCAAAATATGTTAAGGGAGTGAGTCACAACCTTGACTTATGAGTCAAGGAAGTGACTCACAAATGAGTCATGCCCTTAGACTTTGACTTTGATAGTTGACTCTTTTTTTTAACTCCTAAAACCTATTTTAACCTTGTTAGTAAGAGGAAAAGAGGAAAAACACTCAAAAATGATTTTTAAACATTTAAAACCCGTATGAGAGCCTAAAAAGCATTTTAAGAATATAAAACCCAAGAAAATGCCTGGCACTTCTGTTCATTGTCTATATATGGGGAACTGCTTCCTCAATAAGTAACTTTGATCAGGAGTCGCTGTTGAACCCAGTGTCCACAAGGGGATGGGAAAAAAAATCTCTGACTTTGAATTTAGGGTGGGCCATAGGGAATGGGATATCCACCCCGTGGAGATCCTCAACTCGAAAAATATAACATAAATGACCTTAGTTTTCTAATTATTTACAAAATATGCAATTATATATAAATAGGGAAAAAACCTAACATTTTCATTTTTCTTCTTCTCTTTAGTACAAATTCTATAATTTTCTTTCTTCTCTTTAGTTTTAGATCTGCCGAGATCACTAAATGATGTTGTTGCCCCTCTTGCTAGTTGCCATCGTCAAGATAACCGGATTTGTTGCTATTGCCCTCTCACCAATCGCCACTACGGTGATAACTAGATTTGTCGCCAATGTCCTCTCACCATTCGCCACTATCAAGATCATCATATCACTGCCTTTACCTTCTCGACACCTCTTTGCCTCCATCAGTCTCTAGTAAAAGGAGTGAAGATTGAAGTTGAAGGTCCTTCATTAAGTAAGGTTTATCTTCTAGGTAAAAGAAATCATGCCTTTTTTTTCCATAAATCAATTAATAATAACTTTTTCTCCAAAGTATAATCTATTTCTTAGGATTATATTTTAGAGCTGTATATAAATATATGTTATGTATCTAAACAATTTTTTGCTCGAGTGATTTTCTTTTTTTATGCCATAAAAGGTAAATCAATTCAAGCAATCTTTTGTTTGAATGATTATTTGATTGATTATTAATTGCTAAAATTTGTATTTAACTTTTATGGAATATTTTTGAAAAAAATGAAGTAAATTTTATATGATAGATTTGATGGGAATCAGAGGTCCTTATCGGGGCTAGGGATCACCATTGGGTGAGGATAGGGAGGATTTTTCTCCCATGTTCTAAGTGGGGGCAGGAACGGGGAATCCTTGAAGTTTCATGGGGTGTGTCATAGGGGCTAATTCCGTACCCCTATCCTGCCCTGTGATCATCCCTAATTTAGAGCGTTAATCCCTTGCAAGCTAGGATTAAGCATTTTTTCTTATACCTTATAGATTCTCTATGTCAAATTAAGACTTACAAATTAGCTAGATCGGTTAGCTCTATTAATCTTTTTGAGATTATGATTTGATTGCTTTATTAAGAGCAAATCATGGAAAATTGTCCATGATCTTAGTGTTCACAACACTCTGATGGCAATCATTGTGTCAAATCGAGTATTCACAGAGAGAATTCTAAAAAATCCCATCTTGTCTTTCTATGATGAAGCTCTCTTTGATTTTAATTGTGACACCCTACGTTCAATCATAATGCTATAGGTCGAACAATATCATTATAGTTGTTATAATGTTATAGTAATACATTGTCCATTTTAGGTAATGAGTTGGTAGCTTAATTTAACAACCCAATTCTTACATTTACTTAATGTCACTAAGTTACTATTTATTTGGTATAAATTTCGGTAGCATGAGGGCATATAAATCATGCTACCCAAACCTATAATTTCTCAAATTAACACTCCCTAATGGCAAATTCCACCTCCAATACTCCAATTATATACATTACACTTGTATTATCAATCACAACTCATTAACGCAACACAACATTCACCACACACATTTACTGACATTTAGTATTCGTTACATGCCACATTCATACATCGATTCTAAAATACAATATCTAATTACATTACGCAATACACAATTATACATATACACATAAAACCACAAATCCAAAAAGTCTTCACATGTACATGCCACTTGCACTCCTTCGCTACCATCTCTTTAACCTGTCCCTGTGCACAGTAAAAATAAACCACGCGCTAAGCAACTTTATTGCCTAGTGGTTGATACATCTACACAAAATTTCACCTACTAACTACTTTAACAAAAAAATTATGATTATACCCCTAGTGTTATATTTGCCACATTGGTTTAGATTTTAAATCTTGTTTTCTTTTAAATTATCATTTAATTAAATCTAAAATTAATTTCTTTATTTAATTTATCAAATTTTTTAATCTTGTTGAAAATTATCGTTTAGTCCTTAGATTCCATTTTCTTTATATTTCACTTTAATTAACTCCAATTTTGGTCATTTCTGTTTCCTTAGACTTGTATTCCTTTCTATATGGTAAATTACCCATTTAGTACTTATGCTACTTATAAGTTGGCAAATTATGTTTTAGTCCTTGAACTTTTCCTTAATTAGCATTTTGCCCTTTTTCACTTATTTAAGTAATCTAACTCTTTTAATCACATTTTTGATGTCAAATTACCATTTTACCGCTATTTTTCCGCGTAGTTACATTTTTGCTCTTTTTAGCCCATTTAACTCCAATTTTCACCTATTTAATTCCTTTATTTAATCTTTAAAATTGTTTCAGTATAATTTGCCATTTAGTCCTCAATTTTTGACCAAATTATAAATTTTCCCCAAATGTGACTAGTGGAAATCCTCGAACTGAATATACAGGATGAGGACTCCAATGCTACTAGTGGACTGAAGGGACCACTTACCGTGATCTGACTACTCTAGTATGGGTGGAAGGACCACTTGCTATGATTCTGCTACTCTACTATAATTGTGTGTGCGGCTATCCAATATGTGTACTTTTTAACAAATCTTGTGATACTACTGCGGTATATGTGTCCCTATGGCTAGCCATCATATACTATGGTCTTACACTATCCACTATACACTAAGGGTAACCATATTTTATAACTTATGTCATTTTTTTCATAACTTTTTCCTTACTAATCACATTATGCCACATGTCTTACATACTTATATGATATCCAATTACACTTAATCATTGCACAATCATCATAAATACATAAAACATATTGTGAAAGTGGGAGGAACATATTACTAACCATACATAAACCATTCGGCCTCAATAGGATGTCTCACATACCATTTGATTCTTTTTTCCATTTGCATGCCAATTATGTCCCAAATGTTATTTTATACAACTATGTAATAATACAAATTCAATTCATCTTATAAAATCAAAGTTTCATTTAATTCCATCATTATGTTCCATTAGGTTTAATTATGTATATTCATCATCTTTCACTTTAATGAATGCTACTATATTCTTCACCAATAATATTATGTATTTAACATCAAACGTGTCATTTATCATCAAGTTATCTTACATTTCCTTTTAATACATAATTCGGCCCACTTAAGACCATTTAGTTAGACTTTGTTTTCTTCATCAATTTATACTCAAATCATCTTAAATCATCATTTTATCATGTTAGATTGAATTATTTCCCATTTCTACATAAGTTTATCATGTTATATAATGTAAAATTTGTGTAAATTTCACCAAATTAAATGAAATTAATTGTAAATTTTATCCACTAACCTTATATTAGCTTGAGAATGGCCTAATCTTCCTTCTCATCTCCTTCTTTCTCCTTACCTTTGTCTTTTCTTTGTTCTTCCTCTTTAGACCAAATTTTGAAGAGAGAAAATAATAAGTTTCAGCCATGAATTAAAGAAATTAAAAGCTACTAACTAACCCTTCTAATCATGCTCTATAAGCCCATAACAAATTCCCCAACTAATCTTAACAAAAACATAAGATGTTACCTAATTAGTTCAATTTTCTCTCTTAAAAATAACTCCAAATCCAATCTTCTCCTTGATAAAATCCAACTTCAAGAGTTTAAAGGAGGATCTTAGAAATATGTAGTAAAAATATGGGGTGGAGATTTTGTGGAATGAAGAAAAATGAAGAAAATGGTGGAAAATAAACAAAAAGAGCTAGGTTTAGATTTTTCAAGAGAAGAGGAAGAAAGTTATAGAATTTGGGGTAGAATTATAAATGATTCTAAACCCCTCTATATTTTCTTTAATTCAACCAAATCTAAGGTCCAAATTTCTCCATTTACTATTTGATCTAATAGCTTATTTTTAAGCCACTTGTCACCATTTCCTTGATCTCTATATATATTTTAATTATGGTGCTACTTGTAGGTGATCATTGCTTATTCCTAATGACCTCTGTATCCATAAATATTTAAAATATGGCAATTAAGCCCATTAATTAATTTGATCTCAATTTTTGACTATTTTTCTGAAATCAATTGTCTGCTTGTTATAATGCTCTAAAATTTTTCCCCGTGTGCACTAGAATATGTAAGAGCTTCTGTTTAAAATTTCAACTCATTTTGACATCATTTTAGTATACTTATGGCTCTAGAAGAAAATTCAGCCAGTCCAAAACTCTAAATTCTAAAACTGTCTGAAATTTTATTTTTCACCACCAATTGGCCATTTATGATATATATAATGAGTCTATGTGGTGATAATAATTTTTGGAGCTCTGTAGAATATTCTGGAGTTCAATCAAACTTTCGATTAACCCTTTTACGGTAATTAAAAAATTACTTCTCTACTCGATTTGGGGACCTATTTAAGCTCAGTTTCTTCTCAAATTATACCAATAAACTCCATTTAACTCATACTACCCTAACAAATGCTTCACTCTATTTTCCAGCTCGGTTACCTATCCCCTGATTGCTCAGGGGTGAGCACGTTTAACCAATGAGCCTCTATGATTTTCTCCATATTATACTAGTTCAATGACTCTGATAATAGTCCTAAAGTTACTGTGCATACTCTATAACATACCATGTATAACATATGAAATTTTAGGGTGTTACACTATTGATCAATTCAATGAATCCACCCTTATAACTCTATTAAACTTGGAAGCCCTCTTGAAAGGCTTTGGGTCACAAGACCTCGAGTAAGATCACACATTCAATAAGGTAAAAGAAAAGGCCTCAATCTTTTTCTAGGGACCATGAAGCAGAAAATATGATGTAAGAGGAAGAATTAGGCCATGAGCCAACGGCATAGCAATTAAAGAAGTAAGGAACTACTTTTGCACCTAATTAGATGCACTTGAGTACTCCCGCAAAGGAAAGGGTAAACAGCGCAATTCCTTTTCACATTCGATATGATGTGTATAATGCATGCGATGAGACCTACTTTACATCTCATTCCCTTTCAATCTCTATAAGAGATTACTTATCATTCATGTACACCTTAAAAGAAAAAAATATAAAAATAAGTGAGAGAAAAGACAAAAATGGTTTTTCAAATCATCAAGAAGTTTGGATGGGACCATGCCTAGAAACCTATGTTTGATGGAAATACCATTTCCCTTTTATCTTTGGAAATTAGAGAAGTAAAACTTGCTAAAAAATTTAAGGAGATAAGGATGCCCAGGTATATCAATAAAATAAACCCGAAGTGCCATGTATCGAAATACCTTACCCAAATCTAAATGTATTCCTTCAATGATAAAATATTCTACAAGGTTTTCCCTACAACATTGGCAAGAGAAGCTATGGATTTGTTCCAGGCCTTACTCCAATATTAATCTCTACCTTCAAGTAAATTCAGGATATGTTCACCACCAAATAAATAGTCCAAGTGAGAATACCAAAGACAACAAGTTATATTTATAACTTACTAAGAAAACTAGATAAAAATCTTCAAGATTATATGGATAGGTTTTAGACATTGGCCTCTGAAATTAAAAATTTACACCTAGAGATGGCAACGTCAACTTTAACAAGGAATGTGAAAAACTTTCCATTGTTTAAGCTTTAACCACATGAACCCCAATTGATTTTACTAACCTAATAGATAGGGCAAACAAATACTGTAGCGCCCCAAATTATACCCCAATTGATGTGGGGATATAATGGGTATTTATTAATTTGTTTTGGATATTTACTGCATTATATGATTAATAAAGTGGTATATATATATATATATATTTATGTTGGGGGGCCAAATTGAAATTGAAATTAACATCAAGTTTTAAATTATAACCAAAATATGAATAAGTGAGTAAAAAAGAAAATTAAAGGAAGATTTTATGAAGCCACCAAAGTGAGTGTAACATTCTAGACAACTAAAACTGTGACACCCAAAAAGTTGAGTGGTTTGAGAATACTTTTAATATGCGAATAGTACCTTTAATTCGAGTTAGTAGCAATAAAAAAATTTGTAAGGATTTGATATGGTAAGAATTATTTTTAGGCTTATGAATTTATATTTTTTTTATTAAAATACTTCTAATAACAAATAAATGTATACAATAAAGAAATAGTCGTATATAATAACAACAACAACAACAACAACAAAATATCTTGGGAGTTCCAAGAAATCTCTAGACAAATCATTTTGGCCACTAATTTACAAAAAGAAATGACAATTAAGGAAAATAAGAATTAAAGAGAAAAAAAGAAAGAAAAAGAATAGAAAAGGGAGAGAAATAAGAAGGATGAAGGGAGACCAAAATTGAAAGAAGGAGTAGAGGGATGGGCAGGTCCAATCAATGGCGCAAGTTACTGGAAATTTCCCATCATTGTTCGCTCCTATTGTCGACCACTATCGAATCACCAATTCTTTGCCTATGAACACCGGCATTCCCTTTTCATTTTTTGTCATTCTTTCCTCTCTTCACTGTAACTTCCTCTATCCATTTCAGTGAGCTAAGGCGGTAGATGGTAACACGACAACCACCAGAGAACTACCGGCGATAAGGTGAACTCTTTAGCACCTTAGCTCCTCCTCACTTGCCGATAAAAGGAGTAGATTATAGTGGGGTGGCTGTGGCCTTCAAGCTTAATTTCTGGCCAAGTGGATGGCACCTAAGCATGTGAATACCAGAAGCGGGAATTAAAGGCTCTAACCTTCACAGCGGCAGCTTAAGGCATTTCGGTAAAGCTCCGACGAGCACACCAATGCACTAAAATGGGTGAAAATGTAGAAAATGTCCATCCTAAATGGCATATGACCGCCAAAACTTACCTCTGTAAATTTTTTAATTAAATTTTGAGTTAATTGTTAGGAATTTGTTTACTTTCTTTAAAATTCGATGCCTACTGTTGGTGTATGTGATCTGTTTTGTATATTTTAAGGGTGGTTGAGTTGAGTTTTGTAAATTAAGATTCCATTTTGAATTCAAAATTTTATTGAGGGTACAAACTTAGCTTGTAAAAAGGGCATATAAATTTAATTTCGAAGACAATACCTATTACTATTATTTTTATTTCTTAGTTTTGTTAAGCTTGAGAATGAGTTATTTGTTAAGGTGGTAAGTTGATGGTTATGAGACTATAAGGGGATTATTTCTTACAAGTTTGAGAGTACAGTAGTAACTAATATTTTTCCTTTAAGTCTACGTGATTGAGATTGGATGAATGCTATTGAAATCTATATGATTGAGATTGGATAAATACTGCTAGTCAACCCCAATTAAATCATTTGATAGTTAAATTCATTCTACCCTTAAATTTATTTATTTGTTCATTTTATAATCTAGGTCATATTGACTAAGTCTTATTATTTGGTTAAATAGTTTATTATATTAAAGGATTAAACTACATGTTTAGATTAGTAGTATTAGTTAGTAATTTGAGGAATAGGTATAGAGATAGAAAATTGTTGGATAAACCACAACTAAAGGTAACTAAAATTACATCTATATTCTAAGTAGTAATTTACTTACAGTAAAAATACAATTAAGTAATTAGGCACTTAATGTATCAGACCAAATGAGGGATTTTTCGTCTGTTTAGAGAATTTACTAATTAACATTAAGATGCTTTTGGTAATATAAAATGTTACTTAAAATGTAGGAAATAGTTAAAGAACCAAATGGGAATCTTAGTTAAATTATCAGTGTCTTATTTCCTATAAAAATAGTTGGAACAAGAAGAAATGAAAGTCTAACTAAGTTCATAATATACAGGAAGTATAACTAAATGAATCGTTACGGACTCTTCAGTAAGAGGGTAAATGTAACTGCGAGGACATGTGAAACTAATAAATGACATGTTTGGCCTAAGGTTTAATTTCTTATATGTTTGAATTAACTAACCAATGATCACGATTGAGCTGCACTTGGTAAATTAGAAGATTAATTAAGATACAAAATCACGAAATATATATGTAGACATATTTAAGCTTAGAAAGTATTATGGATGACCTAAATGAGAAACAAAAGGAAAGTTACTAAATACCTTTAGAGTAAATAAATAAGTCACTTTAAGATCAAGGACGTAAAGAAGCTTAACCTTTGGAGTAGTTAAATACAAAAGTTAATTAGTTAAATTCAATTTTGGAAAAATAATAATTTCATATTATATACTTATGTTATTGGCAATGTTTAAAGAAATGATACCATGGCATTAATTGCAATAGTATATTATATTCTTGTTTGTCAACATTTTATCATAGCAAACTATTCCTCTTAGAAATTATGATTAAAATGAGGGAGGCTATTGCTATATAATGTTATGTAAAGAGCTAGGTATAAATTTAGTTAGATGACCTCTTGCTGATAACTATGTGAATTGTATTGATTGGTATACTTAAGGGTATGATGAGTGTATAAATAGGATGATGGGTTTATGTTCATAATTTAAAAAAGGTAAATAAAAGAGATTCACAATTTAATTATAAATGGAGTTGAATAAAA
>CM075816.1:40558423-40609896 GCA_037975025.1 Excoecaria agallocha
GGCACACACAAGTATAGTGGAGTAGCAGGATCATGGCAAGTAGTCCCCTCCACCCGCACTTGAGTAGCTGGATCACGACAAGTGGTCCCTCCAATCCATTAGCAGCATTAGAGTTCTCATCTCGCATATCAAGTTCGAGGATTTCCACTAGTTAGTTAGTGAGGGCAGTATTAATTGAAATAAGGAATACAAAGAATATAACTAAAAGTAAATAAAAATTTAAGTATGTATATGTTAAGTTACTTATTAAATAATAAGTTAATTTACTAGGATACTATAAATCGAGTGGGTAATATGGAATAGGTAATGTTATCACCTCTGAATGTTAAGTATTAATGGATGCATAGTATAAATTTACGATTATTAATGGAATGTCTTATAATGCATAAAGTAATAAACATCTGAACATAGTAAAACTATTTATATGTAATTGATTAAGAGTTTTGCTTTATATGAATGTTGAAATGTCGACATTAGGTTGCTATATAATTTGTTTGTTGTTAAGCTTAATTGTTTCTTACATTGTATATATAATTATTGCATATAAAATTGTAGTATTGATGGCTAATGTGCATTATAAGTCTAAGAACTACAATCTTTATATATATATATTTAGTATTATGTGGTATATGTGTATATTTAATATATGAGTATAAGTTTAACACCAAAATCCATTGTTTACCTGAATTTTAGGGACACAAGGAACATGTATAAGTCAAAGAAACTAATTTATTTCTTTCTGATAATGTAGATATAGTCAAACTATAAAACTCTATCTAAAGGTAAAATAGGATGTGTATTATATATGAAATAGACATTGAAAATTTGGTGCGATCATAAAGATATGCTTGGAATAACTATTTGCAGAATGGATGTATATGCATAGGTTCGAGTTTGATTACAGCCAAAAGTAAGATAAATAATCAATGGATTGCTCTAAGATTTTCAAATATTTTCACTAAAACTTTACTTAATTAGAAATTAAGTAAGATTGATTAGTTAGTAATTAATGGGTCATCAATAGTGTATAATATGGTTAAGTTAAATTATACCATAAAAAGGGACATATTTATATTGCTTATAAAAATTTGATCACTAGCTACTTGTATGCATTATTAAATGGAAATTATCAACTTTTATATGTTTTATGATTTTACGTATATATGTTCAAAATTTATAAATATATTTTAGTATACTATTTAAGAGGTAAATTTTGGTAGTCACCACTAAGGATTTAGCTTAGCGCGTTGTTTTTTTTACTCGTAGGTTTATTTGATGCTCTGTATTCTCGAGACAAATGATGGAAGCTTCATAAGTTACTACAACTGGAGTTAATGACGATTTTGGTTTCAACAAGAAGTTAGTTATACCATTTGTAAATCCTTGTTATTTTGCCATGTACGCAAGTATAGATGTGATTTAGTTTGTAACTTTATCAATGCCCTATTAAAGATAAACATTATGCAATTGATACAGTTGTATAATGAAAGTTTTGATGGATACATTTGAAAGCAAAATATTTGAGTAATGATAATATCATAAGTGATTTTAGATTTATTATTTTTATGAGAAGGATGGGAAATCTTGTGCTAGAGTTTGATTAAAGCTGTGGAAATTGATGGTCGCTCTTATAAGTGTTTTTTTATATTCTTTGTCCACATGAGGTTGTTATATATAGGGGAAAACTCTGCCAAAATTTTTAGGAAAATAAAGAGTAAAGGATTGATATCTTGGATGAATTAGGTAAAATTTATGTTGAATTATCAATATACAGATCATAGATTAATTAGTGATATCCTTATCTGACTCGTTTATCGGACTGGGTCTAGAGTGTTACATTTAGTGGTATCAGAGTATAGGGTTAGGCTTTTCTGGATATAGAATCTAAAAGGAAGATTGTTGTACTTTATTTACCTTTTAGTAATTCCTAATATTGAGGGCACTGATTTAAACATTTTAGTATAGGGAATGGGCAATATGCTTTGCCATTACACGAGGTGTGCATTTGCATGACATTACATGTATGAGACATTTCACATATATTGCATTAGCATTATTTAATCAATCATGATAGCATAAAATTTTTATGCATACTCCCTAATAGGAAGGAAACTGACGGGTTACTAATAAATGCACTGATAAAAGTCATTTATATGATGTTTTTAGTATATTTTTAGGTGTTTAATTAAGTTAATTTTGTGTTAATTAGGTTTAATTTGAGTTTAATTTGTTAGTTTTATGTTTTTGGAGTTAATTGTAAATTTTGGTGTTTTTCAGGGTTAATTTGCAAGAAAAAAGGACTTAATTGTAAAATGGCAAGAAGATTTGGGTCAAAACTGTAAATTTGGAAAATTCATGTTAAGATATTAGCGTGAATTCTAGAAGAGTTATACGTGCCCACGTGAAATGTAAAAGGAAGGATCACATGGCCACGTGAGAGATTGAACAAAGTTAGATGTGACCATGTGTGAATTATCAAAGGGAGGTGAGTGGCCATGTGAAGAAGAGAAGAAGAGAAACAAGTGACCACGTGATTTGAAGAAGAAACCAACACATGGCCACGTGTGAAAATACACTAGGGAACACATGGCCATGTGTTTCAAAGAACAAAATTACACATGGCCACGTGAAAGACTAAAAGGAGAAAACAATGCAAGACACGTGACCACGTGTGACCCAAGGCAAAATCCACACGTGGCCACGTGTGGAGGAAGAGTAATTAGACACGTGACCACGTGTTCAACAACAAGGGAGGAGCCGTGGCCACGTGATTTCTATTCCCATATCGCGAAGGATTTTATCGAACTTCCTGTTTTGAGCAGAATTTACTTCCTATTTGGTTTCTACAGTTTTGGAAGAAATCTACCACGTTTTTGCCTATAAATAGAAGGCTTAAACACCAAAGAAAGAGGGAATTGGAGGAATTAAGGATTAGAAGAGATTAATTGCTTTAGTTTTAGTTTTACTTGTTTTTTTTTCTAGTTTTTCTTTTTTATTTTTCTTTTGATTTTGTTTTAGTTCTCCAACTTTGTTTTAGTTTTTAATTATGTTTAGGAAGTAGTTTTTCTTCTTTTGCTAATGGATTCTTGAAATCTTACATTTTCATTGTTATGACTTTATTTTGAGCTTAATTTCAATATCGGTTGATTATTTCTTGGTTTTAAGCATATTCTTATCTTTGATTGAGTTGAGATTGATTGTTGGTTTATTGAATAAATAACTAAAAATTGGTTTTGACACAGTTAATGATTTGCATGTTCTTGGGTTAACTCTTTAATGTTTATGCATGATCATTATCCGAAATATGAGATGATTATGTGTTAATTTTATTGGTTAATACTAAGAGAGGAGGAACTAAGAATAAATTGGAATTGAATCACTTGAGAAAGGCTTCAATGAATATTTAGGAAGTTAAAACTAGATTTGCATGCTAAGTATTAGATTTGTCTATGAGTTTAATACTAAGAATGATAGACTTGAATAAAGATATCTGGCTTTATTACTAGTTTTTCCATAATCACTGGTGTTTATATTGGACTTAAGTCATTACAATGAAAGTTAAGGTGGATAATTTCCTTAGCAAGAGAATTCCAGTTATTGTTTTGTTTTTAATTCATGTTTTAGCTTTTGTTTTGTTTAATTATTTATTTTGTTTAATTTTTGCTTTTGAATCAAAAACATTTGGGAAACAATCTCGGATTAATTTAATTCATACATAGGTATTATTCTTAGCAATCCATGTTCCCTTGGGTACGACATTTGGGGTCTTAATCTATATTTCCCTATATTACTAGCCGATCTAGTACACTTGCTAGACACCGGTCATGCACCGAAGTGGGAAAGATGTGATACGTTAATAGGAGGATGAGGTGGATTAGAATTAGTTAGGGTGAGTACACATTAAGGAAAGTGTGTGGAGAAATGTACGTGTGCATGCCAAAATAAGCACTAAAAGGGATGTGACTTAGAAGTAAAACTTCCCTATTATAATGATAAATTTAATGTTGATATGATACCATGTCGGTAATCGTGACTAGTAGTTAACAATAGTTCATAAAAGGTTGTATCTATGGAAGAGGTATAGGATAGTTAACAAGTACTGCTAGGTCTTATTATAATCATCTCTAAACTTTTAAATGATTACCCTAAACATGAAAAGAGGAGTTTTTATGAATATGATGTGTGTGAAGAGAAGTAGTTGACTGGAGATGATAAAATGCAACCTCTTCCAAGTTCATTGGTTAAAATAGGAAACCCCCTAAATCTTGAGGTTGTAACTTATAGAACAACTTCTCCCTAATTATGAGAATGCAGCACTTGTTCCAAAAAGGGTTTGGAATACTACACTATAGTTCTTATATGATGTGGAGCTAGAATTTGTTGATTTTAAATACTTTGTGTTGCAATAAGGAAAAAGGACTACGTACATAAATCTTTCCATTTGGAATAGATTTTCCATTCTTTCATTGCCCTCACAAACTATACATGAAGCGTTGACATTGATAAGGAGATGGTAACCTTCATTAGACATAAGGACAATGTTAAATTGTTTGCAAACTTGCACCGGGGAATGCTAAACTGACTGAGAGGATTTGCAAAGTTATTAAGGATTATAAAGGAGCAAACTAACCAGATAGGAAATTCGATTGACATTGTACATGCATAATAGCTAAATGCTGATAGATTAGAGCAACTAATGAACTCCTTTGGCGGGCTTATCTCACTGTTGCTGAGAGTTTGTATAATAATCTAGCTAGTAACAATAGACCCCACTGTGATGGTTTAAAGGGACCAATGTGATATACTTGTGCTTACTTCTTTAAATAGATAAATTTCAAGCACAAAATTTTGTTAAAGGGGGAGAGCTGTGATGCCCCAAAAACTTGAGTGGTTTGAGAATACTTTTAATATGCAAACAGTACCTTTAATTGAGGTTTGTGGCAATAAAATATTTGTGAGGATTTGATACAATAAGAATTATTTTTAGGCTTATGAATTGGTATTTTTAATTAAAATACTTCTAAGAACAAATAAAGGAGGAATATATAAATAAGTATATACAATAAATAAATAGTTATATATAATAATAATAATAATAATAATAATAATAATAATAATAATAATAAAAAGAATAATAAAAAGAGGAAGAACAAAATATCTTAGCTGTTCCTAAAAATCTCTAGACAAATCATTTTAGCCACTAATTTACCAAAGAAATGACAATTAAGGAAAATAAGAATTAAAGAAAAAAAAGAAACGAAAAGGGAGAGAAAATAAGAGGAATAAGGAGGAAGGCAGACCGAAACCAAATGAAGGAGTAGGGGGATGGGTCAATCCTATCAACAGTGCAGGCTATCAAAAATTTCCTTATGTCGTTTGCTCCCATCGCCAACCACCATCGAATAACCAATTTGCCTATAAACATTGGCATTCCCTTTTCATTTTTTCCATTCTTCCCTCTTTTCACCGTAACTTCATCTTTTCATTCCAGCGAGCAAGGCGACGGATGACAACACGACCGCCATCAGAGAACTACTAGTAACGAGGTGAACTCTCGATGCCTTTGCTCCTCCTCACTTGCCGATGAAAGAAGTAGATTGGAGTGGGGTGGCTATGGCCTTAAAGCTCAATTTTCGGCCAATCTAAATGGTTCCTAAGTGCGTGAATACAAAAAGTGGGACTTAGAGGCTTTAACCTCCATAGTGGCAGCTTGAGTGTGTTTTGGTAAGGCTCCGACGAGCATGCCAGTGGACTGAAATGGGTGAAAACGTACAAAATTTCCATCCTAACTGGTATGTGACTACCAAAACTTACCTATGCAAATTTTGTTAATTAAATTCTTAGTTAATTGTTAGGAATTTGTTTACTATCTTTAAAGTTGGATGTCTACCATTGGTGTATGTGATATATTTTTCATATTTAAAGGGACTTTAGGTTTAGTTTTGTAAATTAAGATTCCATTTTGAATTCAAAATTTTATTAAGGGTACCAACTTATCATGTAAAAAGGGCGTATCAATTTAATTTCAAAGACAATACCTGTTATTGTTATTTTAATTTCTTTATTGTGTTAAGCTTGAGAATGAGTTATTTGTTAAGGTGGTAACTTGATGGTTATAAGACTATAAAGGGGATTATTTCTTACAAGTTTGAGAGTATAGTAGTAACTAATATTTTTCCTTTAAGTTTGCATAATTGAGATTGGACGACTGTTGTTGAAATCTGTGTGATTGACATTAGATGAATACTACTAGTTAACCCCAATTGAGTAATTTGACAATTAAATTAATTCTACCCCTAAATTTATTTATTTGTTCATTTCATAATCTAGTTCATATTCACAAAGCTTTATTAATTGGTTAAATTATTTATTATATTAAGAGATTAAACTGCATGTTTAGATTAGTAGTATTAGTTAGAAAATTGACGAATAGGAACAGAGATAGAAAATTATTGGATAAACCATAACTAAAGGTAACTGAAATTACAACTATATTCTAAGTAGCAATTTACTTATAGTAAAAAAACAATTAAGGAATTGGACACTCGATGTATCAAGCCAAAGGAGGGATTTTTTTGTATATTTAGAGAATTTGCTAATTAACATTAATATGCTTTTGGTAATATAAAATGTTACTTAAAATGCAGGAAATAGTTAAAGAACCAAATGGGAATCTTAGTTGAATTATTATTGTCCAACTTCTTATAATAATAGTTGGAATAAGAAGAAATGAAAGTCTAGCTAAGTTCTTAATATATAGGAAGTATAACTAAATGAATCGTTATGAACTCTTAAGTAAGAGGGTAAATGTAACTACGAGGACATGTGATACTAATAAATGACATGTTTGGCCTAAGGTTTAATTTCTTATATGTTTGAATTAACTAACCAATGATCATGATTGAGATGCATTTGGCAAATTAGAGGATTAATTAAGATAGAAAAATCACGAAATATATATGTAGACATATTTAGGCTCAGAAAGTATTATGGATGGCCTAAATGCGAAACATAAGGAAAGTTACTAAGTACCTTTAAAGTGAATAAATAGGTAACTTTAAGATTAAGGATGTAAAATAGTTTAACCTTGGTAGTAGTAAAATACAAGAGTTAATCAATTAAATTCCATTTTGGGAAAAATAATGATTTCATATTATGTAATTATGTTATTGGCGACGTTTAAAGAAAAGATACCATGGATTTAATTGTAAGAGTGTGTTCTATTCTTGTTTGTCAACATTCTATCATAGCAAACTATCCCTCTTAGAAATTAGGATTAAAATAAGGAAGGCTATTGCTATATAATGTTATGTGAATAACTAGGTATAAATTGAGTTAGATGACCTCTTGCTAATAACTGTGTGAATTGTATTGATCAGTATACTTAAGGGTATGATGAGTGCATAAATAGGATGATGGGTTTATGTTCATAATTTTAACAAGGTAAATAAAAGAGATTCACAATTTAATGATAAATTGAGTTAAATAGTAGCTAAATAGAGCTTTGAGGTGCTTTTGATAGTGAATGGCATTTTGATAAAATTGGTAAGCCATAACTATGAATAAAATTTTTAAATAATTATTATGAAACCTATTACACATATTAAGTGAGAGATACTGTACATATACACATAAAAGCTTCATTAATCATTTAAATGCAGAGATGATATGATCATATATGTTTTGTATAAATTCAATATACAAGCAAGATCCTATTTTCCCTTAGTAAACTAGTGGGTATTCTAGATCTAGGATATAATGGCTAGCCATAGGGAAACCTATATCGTGATAACATCATGAGGTTAGTTGGATGGTACATGTAAGGACCCTAAATAGGCCTTAGTAAATTTCAAGGGCAATCATGTGTTATTAAAGTCTAATTAAACATCATTGGATGAATTATTAGTACTTATGATCTAATAAATTCATGGTCTTAAGCGATAGAGTATACCATAGTCAATTGACATTATAGGATAGTGTGTTTAATTGGAGCAAAAATATAGTTAAGAATTGGTTGGGGCATAAATGTTATTAAGTTATAATTAATTATGTGATTAATGTGTGAATTATATGGTATGAATTTTATAATGTTATATTTAAATTATTATTTTGGTTTAATAAGGTTCAAGGGTGTAATTGAACCATAAAGTATTAATTTAGGGGTCAATTTATAATTAAGGCATCTTAAGGGTCAAATGTAAATAAAAGAGAGATTTGAGAGGTTGATTTAAGAGAAAGAATAATCGGATAGGCCAACTTATAACATGCAAGAAGTTGAGAGGCAAAGGTGTAACATGTAAGAAATTGAGAGAAGTTAGTGGAACATATAAGATTTTGAGGGACCAAGAAAGAAAATTTCCTTGCCACTATATATATATATTATAATTCATAAGAAAGAGAAAGAGTGCATTGTGAGGGACGGAAATTGAAGAGAAAGTTACAAAAAACTCTCTTTCTTCTTCTCATTTCTTAAAGCCATAGTTGATTTCTCAAGGTATTCTTGAAGAGGAAATTCTAGCATATGGTTTAATCAAGACAATTAGTGTAACAATAAGGAAAAGAAGAAGGTGGAAAGAGTAAAGAAAAAGGAAAAGCACAAGATTTAAATGAAAGGGGAACTTTTGGCCAAGGTATGGGAATTAGGATTTTAATGCTTGTATGTGCATGATGTTAGTAGAAATTTAGTGTAAATGATTTGAATTTTAAGTAATTAAAAAGAGAATAAAACTTAAGAAGTGTGCATGAAGAGATGACATGAAACCACTTGACCTAGTCACTATAAATTTAGTATATGTTGAAATAGAAACCTCTATTTGAGACCACAAAAATTTCTAGAGTTATACAAGACATATACCTACAAAGTTATAGAAGGAAGGTTTTGCTAAAAAGATGGAAGTACTATGAATTATTAATGCATGAAACTGGGAATAAAATGGTGTAAACTTGAGTAAGTTATTTAGGCATGAAAGGGAATCCTTACAAGAGTTGTTATTGTTGAAAGGATATTTAAATTGTGTAATCTGCATCTATCGCGCTCGCGATCTTAGTAGCTCTATTGTATATGAATAACACTATAGTATGCCAAGAACCCATATGAGCATAGTATTGATATATATCAAGTTAAAGTATGACGAAAGAATTCATTGATTTATATGATAAAATGAAATTGAATGTTATGGCATGTTATAGAGTTTTATATATGAGTCATGCGTTGTTAAGCAACCAAACAAGTATGTCCATTACTTGATTGAAAATGTATGTGAAAGTTATTAAAAGTAAGCTAAAAGAACATGAAAGACTATATGGTAGATGCTTTTGAAATAAGTGATGCTTTAATATGGCTATGAACACATGTAATGTCTAATGATAACATACTTAAGCATATGATGATATTGATATGGTAAATGTGTGTTAACTTGGAAGCACATTGAATTATGCATGGCATATGATATGTTTATTGGTAAAGGTATATATATATATATATAAACATTCATATATGATCAACTTATGAAAAAGCTTGTTATATGCGAACATACTTAAATGTAGATATAAATACATACATGATAGTTATATTAAAAATGTTACCCACAATTGTTCATTTGATGCTGGAGTATATGAACCAAAAAAAAAAGAAAACATGTCATGTTATATATATTCATATGTAAGTTTGAAATGTTAACTTTACTTGTATAAAGAAGTAATATGTTTTGTAGATTATATGTGCACATATAAATATAAATATAAATAAATAAATATATATATATATATATATATTATATGATTTTATATTATTGGGTTTGAATCTTGAAAGATGTTTTAGTGTAATAATTCAAAGAATATGTTTTAAGTGAAATTTCGTTAATTAATGATAACATAGATATGTACATGCATTTGCATATAACTCTATTTTAACATAATAGTAGAATATAATTGTGCATATTGTGAGTAAAGTCACTCAATATAATATGATGATAAATGTTGTTCATGTAGAGATACATGCCTTGTTCTCCTTGCAATTAAAGAGTAGCAATACTTAAAGGTGGAAATGATTGCATGTCGATTTCCTTACACAATTTCATCGAGAGTCCATTTTTATAAATGTATTATATATATATATATATATATAGTTTAATATTTGAATAAAGTTATGAAATTAAGTGAAGCGAGTTTTGCAAAGAAATTTTAATTGCCTGCGTTGAATCTAGGAAGTGGATAGATAGGCATGCCTTTAAGGGTACCTTACAGCTGCAATTCAACCCCATTTGGGTTGTAGTCAACCTCTTTTGGGTGACTAAACAGACATGGTCCCGTTTGGATCATTGGTGCCTTCATGTGACCTATTATTATAGTGGTTCCTTTGGGTGACCTATTATTACAGTGGCTCCTTCGAGTGACTTATTATCTCTTTGGTGCCTTCAGGTGACCTAGTACCTTCGGGTGCCACCATATAACCTATTATCCACCTCTTTAGAGTAGTGTAAGCTTTACACCAAAGTTAAGAAAAAGTTTGATATTAAAGTTTCATGAAGCATGACAATTCCTAAATTGACTTCATAATATATATTATATACGAAATTTCTTTTTATTACATATGGAAATTATGATATTAAAAGACTTTGCAATATACACTTATGCATAATTTTTACATGTAAAAATTGTATGTTGAAAGTTATATGAATAAAGTACTGTGTCATTAATATCTAGTTATGGACTATATTAGAGATAGCATGTTCCTTGTAGTAATGTGTTGCTTGCTTGAACTACTTAAATAACTTGTATGATTCATCATATATGCAAGCTATGAAAATGTTTTACCAGTATAAGTGTTTTCTTTACAATGGAATATAAGAGTTATGTTTAGGTATTCATGTTGGTGATTGTTAGTGTAAGCCCTAGCCCCAATACATTGTTATAAAGCATTTAATTTAATAAATGAGGCATTTGTTTTATCTATTGTATTCCTGTGCATATCAATTGATAGAACTATCCAAGAATGTTGTTTCAGTTTAAGTTATCATGTGTGAGGCACATGGTTGTAAGACCTTGAAACAAATGAGACTTCATTCTAAATATCCCTAGTCAGTCATTGTTATGGGAATAACAAATGAATTAAGACTAGTATGCTCTCTCTGATAAGTTGAGTTCTGTCTTACGGATCATAAGGACAAGAGTGTCAATCAGAGATCATAGATACATGTTTAGAACACGGTATCTGGATTAGATTCTCTCATGAGAACACTACATGGTACAAGTCATAAGTGTTTCTCATATGCAAGTTTTGTATCGGAGTTCTTAGACCTGAAATCTCTATGAAACTCTTTATGAATTACTGTGTACTTTGACATACACCTAACGTACTCGTAATAGAGTGACAAGTACGGGTATGATTGGGTATGCATTGATTCATGCTAGAGAGCATGAGAGAAGTGAAGGGATTACCCCTCTCATTAAGAGAGAAAATATCATCGGCCACTTGATCAGTGAACTGAGAAGTGTATGGCCATACCGAGATAAAATAATGAGTAATCATTATTTATCTGAGAGTTCAGTGTCACTGGAATATCAAGAAATGAATTAATATATATAAAGATGTCTGGTTCCATGCCTTATATTAATTCTGATATTTATGGGTAAGGGACTATGCAAAATTGTATTAGGTCACTAAATGCCATATGCATTTTCATTTAATTTGGAATGCTATAATATCTTGCTAGAGAATATATATAGCCTTTGAATTAATTTATTAATTCATTGCCAACATTAAATGGACCTATAGGATTGTACACAAAGCATTGGGCTTAAAATATTTAAATTGTGTATTGGGAATTAATTTGGAATTTTATTTAAAGTCAAATTAATGCATAAAATGGGTAAACAGATTTTTGCCTAAAACAGCTAGCTGTTTTAGGCAAAACTGTCAAGGTGCGATTTTGCCTAAAATAGCTAGCTGTTTTAAGCAAATCTGTTAAGCCACGATTTTGCCTAAAACAGCTAGCTATTTTAGGCAAATATGTGAAACGAGTTTTTTGCCTAAAACCTAAAATAGCTAGCTGTTTTAGGCAAATATGTGAAACGAGTTTTTTGCCTAAAACAGCTAGCTGTTTTAGGCAAATATGTTGGTCACGAGAGAAATTTGTTGGCATGTGCTAGGTTTAATTTCAATTGATTAATTATCTATGTATAATTAAGTTAATTGAGTATTAAATCCTAATTTGAATTTAATCAAAATATAATACTTGAGAGGGAATTAAAGTAGCCAAAATTCAAACTAAAATACTAGTTGAATTCGGCAACTTATTTTACCTTAAATAAGTAAGTTTGTTTTGATTAAATGACTAATGCCATTTGAATTTAAATTCTAATGGAATTTAAATTAGGATATATCTCTTAATTAGGAAGTGATGGAGGCTGAAATTAACACTTAATTTTCGGCACTCACACTTGACCTAAATTGAGTGATATATATTAATGAATTAAATGAATAAAAGGTATGCCATTTTGCTATTTTTCTCTCTTGGCCGAAATACTCAAGGGGAAAGAAATCTTTCTTGTTCTCTTGTGTTCTCGGGCTGAAACAGTAACCTAAAGGAAGAACAAGATCAAATCTTGTGGCTTCAAATCATTCCCATTGCCGAATACACAATCATAGAGCTAGCACTCTTGATTTGAAGCCATCTTTGCAAGTGTGTGTGTGAAAATAGAGGGAGTGGCGTAAAGGCTGTTCCTTGGCATTGGTGGTGAAGATCTAAGGTGGACATATCCTTCTTTATTGCTGATCATCATCAAAATCAAGTTTGAAAGGCATCTAAAGTTGTAAGTTTAAAAACCCTAAAATTGCATGTTTCGATTCTAGCTTTGGATATGTATGGTATGTATGATAAAAAGAATTTTTTTTTTCCGCTGTGCCATCATGATTTTCATACCATGTCATATTCCATCAGTGGTATCAGAGCCTAAACATGCTTATTTTAGTGCTTTAGATGCATGAAAAAATTAATTAAAAATCGTCATTATGAAAATATGCAAATCTGAAATTTTCTGTTTTGAGTTTTTTGCATTGTTTTAGTGTAAAAATTATTTTAATTGATTAGATAGATATTATAATTAATATGACATGTTAATATACTGTCCTAAGATGTTATTAGGGCTGGTAATGGTCGGATTTAATTATTTATACCTTATGGTACATGTTAATTATGAAACTAGGTGCTAGTTGGCATGTAAATTGCTAGTTTAACAACTAGTTTTCAAAATTAAATGTAAAACCGTTTTTGGGATGTTTGTAAGTGATTTTTGAAGATTAAATATCAGGTCTGGACATGTTTTAAATTTGGTTTTAATTCTGGTCTATGACAATTTAATTGATAAATTTTAAAATCACTTAAAACTATGTCTAGTTTGTGTTTGATACATGTTTAATCAACATTGTTTGTTTTGTTTTGATTAAAATGGTAAAAACACATTTAGATTAAAATGGTACAGAATATTAAATCAATGTTTATGGACTTATTTAGATTATTAAATGACTCACAAAATTGATTTAAATGTTTGTGCATTTTATGGCATTACATAAGCATTAAACAACTAGTTTTTGTTGTTTGTTTGTTTTTGCATGAATGCCGTGTACTATATATGTATTCTTCATGATTTTATTTTTAATTCATGTTAGCACATATTATATGTATTTTTAATGTTTATGGGCTGTATGTCATAAAATTAAAAATGGCAAAATTGAAAATTATACTAGAGTTGATTTATGGCACAAATCTAACTAGTTTGTGTTTTGGGCTTTTAAGAGAACTTATTCAATAAGAGGATTTAGTCCATTGGGCTTCGGCCCAGGCCCATCACGGGGTCATATCTTAAAGGTTCAAGTACACAATTTCCATTAATGGGCTTGGCTAAATTAAATAAATTTGGACTTTGTTTTATCCATGAATGCTATGTATATTTATTTGCTAGTTTGGTGTGATGAATGGATATGCATGGTGCATTCATGGGCCCTGGGTTTTTGTAATTAAATATGGCCTGCGAGCCATTATGTTTTATTGTAAAAGTTTCATTTATTTCTTAGAATAGAATATACTTGAAGACTTTGTAAATCAAGACGAAGCCCAACTCAAAGATTCTTATGTAATAGTATAGAATCTTAGTTGTAGGTTTTTGGGCCCATGTTTGTCACGCTTTACTTTATGCAATTATATATATATGCATGCTATGTATGGATAACAAAGCGTATGCCATGTAAGCCGTAATAAAATGAATCCCTAAAAATAGTAAGTCACAAAGTTGCCTTCCTAATTCGAAACATGTCAAGGCATCGATCATCGGTCACGTAGACTAGGAGTCCTAGATGCGCCCGATTATCTTTGTGAGGCATGGGTTGTGAATGTAGGTTGGACTTAACATGGAAAGGATGCCCGGACCTAGGCAACTAATAAATGGGTTGTGCTATAACATCTTAAGATCTTAGCCCATTTGATCCAAGAGTCATGTACGAGACATGATTGGAGTTTTCCTACCTAAGTAACTTAACTTGTTAGGTGTACAAGCTCAGCTTGACTAATAAGTTGTTGTGAAAAGTGGATCTTGGCCCACATTAAATCACTAACGTGAATTATTTAAAGGGATATTAATTCGGTTTGTGGGATCATAAATAAGACTTTATTTAATCTTGCTAAATTTTATTGTAGATTGAAAATGGCATCTTCAAACAACAATTTTTCATTGCGATCGGTCCTTGAAAAGGACAAATTGAATGGCACCAATTTCATAGACTGGTCTCAAAACTTAAGAATAGTTCTTAAGCAAGAGAAGAAGTCGTATGTTTTGGATGCACCCTTGCCTGATGAACCAGGAAGGAACGCCTCTGCGGTTCAAAAGGAAACTTTTGAGACCAAAAAGAGTGACTCCAATGATGTGACCTGTCTGATGCTGGCCACTATGGTGCCTGAATTGCAAAAGTAATTTATGGACCAAGAGGCCTATGCGATCATGGTGCACCTCAAGGAGATGTTCCAAGAGCAAGCTCGTCACGAGAGGTTCGTGACAACAAAGGCTTTAATTTCTTGCAAGATGGCTGAGGGTACTCCTGTTAGTACCCATGTACTCAAGATGAAAGGGTATCTTGATACTCTTGAGAAGCTTGAGGTACTAGTGCCAAAGGAATTGGCCACTGACTTGATCTTAGGATCATTGCCTGCTGCTTATGATCCATTTGTGATGAATTATAACATGCATGCAATGAACAAGTCAGTCACTGAGCTTCATGGGATGCTTAAGAATGCTGAAGAAAACATTCGAAAGACCAATCCCGTACTAATGGTTCAAAAGGGAATTAAGAAGGGACATGCTAAGGGAAAGGGAAAGGGAAAGGGAAAACCCAAGTAAGTTGGGAGTGCACCTCAGGCCCAATCCAAGCCCAAGGCGTCAAAACTCAAAGAGAGTGAGAGCACTTGCTTCCATTGCAACAAGATAGGGCATTGGAGGAAGAATTGCGCTCTCTTTAAGGAAGAACAAAATAAGAATGGAGCCAAGGCATCCAGTTCTGGTATTTTTGTTATTGAAATTAACCTTTCTATTTCTACCACTTGGGTATTGGATACCGGTTGTGGTTCTCACATTTGTTCAAATGTGCAGGGGTTAAGAAATAGGCGGTTACTTGGGAAGAATGAAGTGGACCTCCGTGTGGGGAATGGAGCACGAGTTGCTGCCATGGAGATAGGCGACTATCACCTCACTTTACCTTCCTAACTTTGTATTGTTTTGAATAATTGTTATTATGTGCCTGCTATGAGCAGAAACATTATTTCAGTTTCATGTTTGGATAATGATGAATTTGATTTTGTTATTAAAAATGGCAATGCTCATATTCGTCTCCAAGGCATTTCTTATGGCAATGCCATGTTGTAAAATGGCCTTTATATCCTTGATTTACAAAACAAAGAGTCCATATACAACATTACTACAAAGAGGGTTAAATCAAACGAATTGAACCCTACTTACTTCTGGCATTGTCACTTAGGACATGCAAACGAAAAACGCATTTCAAGACTCCACAAAACTGGAGTGCTTGGGTCATTCGACTTAGAGTCTGAAACTTTTGAGAAATTCAAAGAGTTTAAGAATGAAGTAGAAAACCAACTTGGTAAAAGTATAAAAGCCATTCGATTAGATCGAGGTGGCGAATACTTAAGCCAAGAGTTTGACAGTCATCTAAAGGAGTGTGGTATTATTTCACAGCTCACTCCTCCTGGAACACCTCAATAGAATGGTGTGTCCGAAAGGAGAAATCGAACTCTGTTGGACATGGTTCGATCTATGATGAGTCAAGCTAATCTTCCTATCTCTTTTTGGGGTTATGCATTATAAACTGCTGCATTTCTATTGAACCGTACTCCAACTAAAGCAGTTGAGAAGACACCATACGAGGTATGGACTAGGAAAGAACCCAATATGTCTTTTCTCAGGATTTGGGGCTGTGAAGCACATGTTAAGAAATTAACATCCGAAAAACTAGAGTCCAAATCCACTGTCTGCTTGTTTGTGGGTTATCCTAAAGAAACAAAGGGATACTACTTTTACTCACAAGCCGAGAACAAAGTATTTGTTGCTCGCAAGGCTATTTTCTTGGAAAAGGAGTTCCTTCTCAAGAAAGACAGTGGGAGTAAAGTAGAACTTGGAGAAATTCAAGCACCACAAACTCCTATAGAGGATGGTTTGGAAATGGGATCAAGTTCACAACCAGTTGTGGAATAAGAACCCATTACACAAGAACCTAGAAGGTCCGGTAGGGTACATCAGGAGATTGAGAGATATGGATTTCTAATCACTGACAGTGACACTATTGAGTTAGTAGATCGTGAGGATCCTACTACCTACCGAGAAGCTATTAAGAGCCCAGACTCGGAAAATTGGCTTGAAGCCATGAAATCTGAGATGCAATCAATGTACGATAACCAGGTTTGGACCTTGGTTGATCCACCGGAAGGTGCTAAGGTAATTGAATGCAAGTGGCTATTCAAACTCAAAGCTGATAAGACCTATAAAGGTAGACTAGTAGCAAAAGGTTTTCGACAAACTCATGGTGTAGACTATGACGAGACCTTTTCGCCTGTAGTCATGCTCAAATCCATTAGGATCTTGCTTGCCATAGCTGCATATCATGATTATGAGATATGGAAAATGGATGTCAAAACTGCTTTCCTTAACGGAAATTTACTTGAGGATGTGTATATGACACAGCCTGAAGGTTTTGTCAATCCCAAGCATCCCAAGAAGGTTTGCAAGCTTCAAAAATCCATTTATGGATTAAAGCAAGCATCCCGAAGTTGGAATCTTCGTTTTGATGAGGAAGTCAAAGAATTTGACTTCATCAAGAACGAAGATGAGCCTTGTGTGTACAAGAAGGTTAGTGGGAGCATAGTAGTATTTCTAGTCCTATATGTGGACGGCATCCTTCTCATTGGGAATGACATTCCAACATTGCAAAAGGTTATGCAATGGTTGGGAAAATGTTTCTCAATGAAAGACTTAGGTGAAGCCGAGTACTTGGTATTCGAATCTATAGAGATAAATCAAATCGGCTTTTGGGACTAAGTCAAGAAAAGTACATAGACAAAGTACTAAAACGTTTTAGTATGGGAGACTCAAAGAAAGGGTACATACCTTTGGCTTTGGGAGTTCCTTTGACTAAAGAACAGTGCCTTAAAACCAAAGAGGAAAGGGACAACATGAGTAGAATCCCATATGCATCTGCTATTGGATCTATCATGTACGCTATGTTATGTACTAGATTGGATGTTGCTCATGCACTGAGTATAACCAGTAGGTTTCAGCAAGACCCTGGTGAGAAGCACTGGTCTGCTGTAAAAGGGATTCTGAAGTACCTACGAAGGACTAAGGATCACTTCTTGGTGTATGGTGGTCAAGAAGAGCTCGTCATACAAGGTTATGCCGATGCTGCTTTTCAGACCAGCACTCAAGATTCTAGATCACAATCTGGGTTTGTTTTTGTTTTGAATGGTGGTGCTGTCAGCTGGAGAAGCTCGAAGCAAGAAACCGTTGCCGACTCAACTACTGAATCTGAGTATATTGCAGCAAGTGAGGCTGCAAAAGAGGCTGTTTGGATTAAAAATTTTATTTCTGGATTAGGAGTGGTCCCAAGCATCCTAGATCCATTAGAAATTTTCTGTGACAACAACGGGGCCATAGCACAGGCCAAGGAGCCCCGGTCACACCAGAAATCCAAACACATACTCAGGAGGTACCACCTGATCAGAGAAATCATTGATCGTGGTGACGTTAAGGTTAGCAAGATAGTAAGTGAAGACAATGTAGCAGATCCTTTGACGAAACAATTGCATCCAAATCTGCACGAAGCTCATTTGAGAGCGTTTGGTCTTAGGGCTATGCCCAATTGGGACTAGTGCCAGTGGGAGATTGTTAGTGTAAGCCCTTGCCCCAATACATTGTTATAAAGCATTTAATTTAATAAATGAGGCATTTGTTTTATCTATTGTATTCCTGTGCATATCAATTGATAGAACTATCCAAGAATGTTGTTTCAGTTTAAGTTATCATGTGTGAGGCACATGGTTGTAAGACCTTGAAACAAATGAGAGTTCATTCTAAATATCCCTAATCAGTCATTGTTATGGGAATAACAAATGAATTAAGACTAGTATGCTCTCTCTGATAAGTTGAGTTCTGTCTTACGGACCATAAGGACAAGAGTGTCAATTAGAGATCATAGATACATGTTTAGAACACGGTATCTAGATTAGATCCACTCATGAGAACACTACATGGTATAAGTCATAAGAGTTTCTCATATGCAAGTTTTGTATCGGAGTTCTTAGACCTGAAATCTCTATGAAACTCTTTATGAATTATTGTGTACTTTGACATACACCTAACATGCTCGTAACAGAGTGACAAGTACGGGTATGATTGGGTATGCATTAATTCATGTTAGAGAGCATGAGAGAAGTGAAGGGATTACCCCTCTCATTAAGAGAGAAAATATCATCGGCCACTTGATCAGTGAACTGAGAAGTGTATGGACATACCAAGATGAAATAATGAGTAATCATTATTTATCTGAGAGTTCAATGTCACTAGAATATCAAGATAGGAATTAATATATATAAGGATGACTGGTTCCATGCCTTATATTAATTCTGATATTTTTGGGTAAGGGACTATGCAAAATTGCATTAGGTCACTAAATGCCATATGCATTTTCATTTAATTTTGAATGCTATAATATCTTGCTAGAGAATATATATAGCCTTTGAATTAATTTATTAATTCATTGCCAACATTAAATGGACCTATAGGATCGCACACAAAGCATTGGGCTTAAAATATTTAAATTGTGTATTGGGAATTAATTTGGACTTTTATTTAAAGTCAAATTAATGCATAAAATGGGTAAACAGATTTTTGCCTAAAACAGCTATTTGCCTAAAACAGCTAGCTGTTTTAGGCAAATCTGTAAAAACAGTTTTTTGCCTAAAACAGCAAAACTGTCAAGGTGCGATTTTGCCTAAAACAGCTAGCTGTTTTAGGCAAATCTGTTAAGCCATGATTTTGCCTAAAACAGCTAGCTGTTTTAGGCAAATATGTGAAACGAGTTTTTTGCCTAAAACAGCTAGCTGTTTTAGGCAAATATGTTGGTCACGAGAGAAATTTGTTGGCATGTGCTAGGTTTAATTTCAATTGATTAATTATCTATGTATAATTAAGTTAATTGAGTATTAAATCCTAATTTGAATTTAATCAAAATATAATACTTGAGAGGGAATTAAAGTAGCCAAAATTCAAACTAAAATGCTAGTTGAATTCGGCAACTTATTTTACCTTAAATAAGTAAGTTTGTTTTGATTAAATGACTAATGCCATTTGAATTTAAATTTTAATGGAATTTAAATTAGGATATATCTCTTAATTAGGAAGTGATGGAGGCTGAAATTAACACTTAATTTTTTGCACTCACACTTGACCTAAATTGAGTGATATATATTAATGAATTAAATGAATAAAAGGTATGCCATTTTGCTATTTTTCTCTCTTGGCCGAAATACTCAAGGGGGAAAGAAATCTTTCTTGTTCTCTTGTGTTCTCGGGCTGAAACAGTAACCTAAAGGAAGAACAAGATCAAATCTTGTGGCTTCAAATCATTCCCATTGCCGAATACACAATCATAGAGCTAGCACTCTTGATTTTAAGCCATCTTTGCAAGTGTGTGTGTGAGAGTAGAGGGAGTGGCGTAAAGGCTGTTCCTTGGCATTGGTGGTGAAGATCTAAGGTGGACATATCCTTCTTGGTTGCTGATCATCATCAAAATCAAGTTTTAAAGGCATCTAAAGTTGTAAGTTTAAAAACCCTAAAATTGCATGTTTCGATTCTAGCTTTGGATATGTATGGTATGTATGATAAAAAAAAAATTGTTTTCCGCTGTGCCATCATGATTTTCATACCATGTCATATTCCATCAGTGATTGCCTTTCAATTAATACATTGGGTTATATGTTTTCCTTCTAACTACTAGTTCCTGCTTTCTATTGGGAAAGGAAGTACAATGCCTTGTATGCAAACATAAAATATTTACAAATTTATAAGTGATAAAATCAATATTATATTGGTATTTGAATGAAAGTAAGTTAGTAATTTAATGTATGCATTAATACATTAAATATCACAAATACATTTTAGATGGATAAATGGAGAACTTGCTTAGTACTAATGCTCTGTCTTTCTCACAAAGATACATATATGTTCTTGCTGATCATATGCTTATATTTGAGTATAAGGTATACTTGTAGTTCATGTTGTATGCTTGTTGGCAATCATTGTGAGTGGTCGTTTAACTTATTTTGTGTTCCCCACTAAGCTTTATAACTTAGCATGGGGTTCTTTATCCGTGTAGGTTGCAAGGATAGGACTTTCTCGCAGGACTGATATCTGTAGTTGGTTGGCTAACACAAGTCTTAGAAGATTGTAGTAGAGTCTTCTTTTTGTTCTTTTATTTTGTGGTTATGGAAATTTTAATTATGTTGGACATTTTTGTATAAGTACAAATGTTTTTATTTGAGAAAACAATGTAATGTATTAAAGACTCTTATATAAATTAAGGTATACTCTTAAGTTCATGATACGGTTTTACATTTCTTCTATAAGTTATCTAATAAGAAATGTTTTTGGCTTGATACCATAGTAATACATGTCTTATGATGCATGATTTAGTGGTAATATCTAAGTATAGAATTTGGGTGTTACAATACACATATTGGATAGCTGGCATGTACGAGTATAGTGGAGAAGCAGGATCATGAAAAGTGGTCCCCTCCACCCATACTTGAGTAGCTGGATCACGACAAGTGGTCCCTCTAGTCCATTGGCAGCTTGAAGTCCTCGTCCTGCATATCCGGTTTGAGGATTTCCACTAGTAGTTACCGAGGGCAGTATTAATTAAAATATGGAATACAAAGAATATAACTAAAAGTAAATAAAAATTTAAGTATGCATGTGTTAAGTTACATATTAAATGATGAGTTAATTTACCAGGATATTATAAACTATATATTGAGTGATAATATGGAATATGTAATGTTATCACCTCTGAATGTTGGTGTTATTGGATGCATAGTATAGATTTATGGTTATTAATGGAATGTCTTATAATGCGTAAAATAATGAACATCTGAACATAGTAAAACTATTTATATGTAATTGATCAAGAGTTTTGCATTATATGAATGTTGAAATGCCGACACTAGGTTGCTCTATAATTTGTTTGTTGTTAAGCTTAATTGTTTTTTACATTGTGTATGCAATTAATGCATATGAAATTATAGTATTGATGGTTGATGTGCATTATAAGTCCAAGAACTGCAATCTATATATATATATATTTAGTATTATGTGGTATATGTGTATATTTAATATATGAGTATAAGTTTAAAACCCAAATCCATTGTTTACTAGAATTTTAGGAACACAAGGAACATGTATAAGTCAAAGAAACTAATTTATTTATTTCTAATAATGTAGATATAGTCAGACTATAAAATGTCATTTGAAGGTAATATAGGATGTACATTATGAAATTGACATTGAAAATTTGGTGTGATAGTAAGGATATGCTTGGAATAACTATTTGCAGAATGGATGTGTATGCATAGGTCCGAGTTTGATTACAGCAAAAAGCAACATAAATAATCAATGGACTTCTCTAAGAATTTAAAATATTTTCACTAAAGTTTTACTTAATCATAAATTTAGTAAGATTTATTAGTTAGTAATTAATGGCTCATCAATAGTGAATAATATGGTTAATTATACCATAAAAAGGACATATTTATATTGCTTATGAAAATTTGATCATTGGCTACTTATATGCATTATTAAATGGAAATTATCATCTTTTATATGTTTTATGATTTTGCATGTGTATGTTTAAAATTGATAAATATATTTTAGTTATACCATTTAAGAGGTAAATTTTGGTAGTCACCACTAAGCATTTAGCTTAACGCATGGTTTTCTCCACGTTTAGGTTGATTTGATGCTTTATATTCTCGAGACAAATGATGGAAGCTTCATAGGTTACTACAGTTGGAGTTAAGGATGATTTTGATTTCAACAAGAAGTTAGTTATACCATTTGTATATCCTTGTTATTTTGGCATGCACACAACCATAGATGTGATTTAGTTTGTAACTTTATCGATGCCCTATTAAAGATAAACATTATGTAATTGATACATTTGTATAATGAAATTTTTGAAGGATATAGTTGAAAGCAAAATATTTGAGTAATGATAATATGACAACTGGTTTTAGATTTATTAATTATATGAGGAGGATGGGAAATCTTATGTTAGAGTTTGATTGAAGCTGTGGAAATTTATTGTCAATCTTAGAAGTGTTGTTTTTATATTTTTTGTCCATCAGAGGTTGATATATATAGGGGAAACTGTGAGGTCCTTAACATGAACTTAGTCAAAAATGTATGATTTAATAGGGTTAGATTAAATTGAGATTAAATTAAAAATGTGAATTTCATATAAGGTATGGGACAAGTGATAAATTCTTTTTATTATATTAATTGCATGAAATAAATTAAATTATTATTTTTTTTTAATAATATCCAAGGTTGTAATTAAAGCATGAAGTGCTAATTTAAGGGTCAATTTATTGTTATTGTATTTGAAGGGTTAAATGTGAATAATCGAAAGAATTGAATGGTTGATTTAAGAAGGGCATAAAATAGATTGGTCAATTTGTAATATGCAAAACTTGGAGGGAATCATGTGTGACATTCAAATTGTGGAAATATGATTCAAATGTTTTGTATTATGAACAATTGAAAAGAGAACAAGTTTTAAGAAGTGTTACTTAAAGAGAAGACATAAAGCCTTGCGAAATAATGATTGTATTTTAAGCATAATTTGAATTAGAAAACTCAAATTGAGACCATTCTAATTTCTAAGGTTACATAAGAGATATGAATACAAATTTGTAGAAGTGACCTAGCATTAAATCTGCCTTTAAGTCATCCATATACATAATTGAATTTCATGTTAGTTGTTGATTTCATTTCTGGAAAAGGTTGTAGTAAAAATGATGTATTTTTGTGTATACTGGTCAGAATGCTATGAGATTAATTTCTATGAAAAATAGACTTCAAAATCTACAATTCATATGAAGGGAGATAAGCATAATTCTATCTTTAAGCATGTCAAATTTTAGCTTGAATTCGGACCTATTCACAACACTATTCTTAGGGACAGTATTTAGAAAAATGTGAATATCTTGAGTTATAGAGATGTAATTGAAATGATTTTTGATGTTTTGGAAACTAGAAACATAGGGAAACATAGTTATGGAAGGAAACTTTTGCTACAAATGAATTTTTCTAGTTTAATGATGTTATACAAGTTGAATCGGGAATTCTATCTCTAGGCAGAATATAGGTCACGGTTACTAAATTTTAGCTAATGACCGTGAGGTAGTCAAGTTTTCAGTCCAGAATCAAAATACAACCAATGTCATGGTTACCAGGTATTACCTAATGCCCATGACCCCTTTTGACTTCACTTAAACCTCACTTAAAGGTCCCAAATTGATTATAATGGGTATATAAATTATTTTCATTATAAATAAAGCAATTTCTAACATAGAAATATGTGTATTAAAGAATATAAATTGAGTTATGATACATATATATTATTTACATGTTGTTATGTTAAATGTGTGCCAACATGGAAACATGTTGAATTATATATGGCATGTGATATGATTATTGATAAAGGTCTCTCTCTCTCTCTCTCTATATATATATATATATATATATATATATATATATATTATTTTCATTATAAATAAAGCAATTTCTAACATAGAAATATATGTATTAAAGAATATAAATTGAGTTATGATACATATATCTTATTTACATGTTGTTATGTTAAATGTGTGCCAACATGGAAACATATTGAATTATATATGGCATGTGATATGATTATTGATAAAGGTCTATATATATATACATACATAAATTGAGTTATGATACATATATCTTATTTACATGTTGTTATGTTAAATGTGTGCCAACATGGAAACACATTGAATTATATATGGCATGTCATATGATTGTTGATAAAGGTCTATATATATATATACACACACATAAGTAAAGATTATTGATAATGATATACAAATTTTCATATATGATCAAACTTATGTATATGCTTGTTATATGCAAATGTACTTACATGTATGTACTCCTATGATTGAGTAAATATGTATTTGGACTTGCACTTATACTATGAAATATGAGATGTTTTACCATGACTATGATCACATGTGATGCCTATTGATAACATGTTTAGGTATATGATCATGATATATATATATATATATCGGTACTCATTTTGTTATATGAATACTTGTATATACACTGGAAATTGTGCATTGTATAATACAAGTGCAAGTATGATATTTAAAATGAACTTGAAAACTGTATTGCGTACTAATAAAGTTCAACTATGGACAGATAGGCGCTTATGGGGATATTGCAACTGCTTTTGTGGACCCCGTTTGGGTGAAAATTACTGTTGATCCCATTCGAATCATGAACAGCCCCATTTAGGTTGTTAGCCAACCCCATTTGCATCTGCTTGGCTTGTCTATTATTTTGTTTTCTCCATTTGGGTCTAAGTTTTCAATATCCTCGAATATCCTCTATTTTGATACCCTCGAGTATCTACCGTTCCTATTATCCACCTTTAAAACTTAAGTAGGCTAAGTTAAAGTATAAATACATCATAGTAAATATATATATATATATGTGTGTGTGTGTGTGTGCAGGTCATCTTAAGAAATGTTGAAATTTAAGGATGCTGAATTAAACGTAGGGTTACGTTGTTGTTTAAAATAATATATTTTATCATATACTTATTTTAATATGTCATTTTTAATGTTTTCAAATTATGTATGATTAAATGATTCTGACGATCACTATGAGTGGATGTCTTTCATATTTAGTATCCCCACTAAGCTTTATAGCTTAGCAAGAATTATTTTATCTGTATAGGTTCTGTAGTCGAAGCTTTTGGCACAGGAATGTTCTCTACATGAGGACAGGCAAACACCAGTTCATAGAAGTTGATGTAGCGATTTTTTGTTAATTTTGTATAAGTTTCTTTAATATATTTAACTTGTATAAAAGGTTATATAATATATGTATATCATATGGAAGATGATGTTGTATTAAGCTCATCATGAGAATGCTATTATGTGCATACATATAGGAGCTAGAATGATTATATATATATATATATATGATGGAATACTAAATGCTATGGACGATAATGCATATAACCTAAGATAGTTGTATTTAGCATGAATATGATAAGTGGGTTGCATGATGAGTTGTTATGCATGTGTAACTAAAGGAATTGTAGTTGTGAGAAATACCTAATTATTATACAGGTTGATTGATTAAATGGATCACTAAAATGATTAATGCTGGTTTAATTTGTTAATATCCTACTATTATATGATTGAAATGTATGATATAAAATATGATAAGGCACTAGATTTAGGGTGTTTTAGAAACTCTACCAAAATCTTTAGGAAAATAAAGAGTAAAGGATTAAAACCTTGGATGAATTGGATAAAATTTATGTTGACTTATCTATATACAGATCATAGATTAATTAGTGACATCCTTATTCGGCTTATTTATCGGACCGAGTATAGGGTGTTACGAGAACCACAAAAGTGTTTTAGGCAATTAATTGCCATTGGAAGTGTGATCGGCCTAAAAGAAGAAAATGAGAGTAATACTATCTTAAGCTACCGATACTCTCTTCTTTCCCTTTTCTTATATTCATTCTTTTTACTTATTTGTTTCAAGACCTAAATCTATTAGGAAATATTAAATTGAAAGGAATAAAATCCTAATTGAAGAGTAACATTGGTAAGGGTGAAGGAGTTGAGCAAAGAAACACCAAGGAAAAAGATAAGGCATTGAGGTTGGGCTACAATTCTCTGTAAAAGGTAAAGGAAAAACTAATTTATGTATAGCTAAAGTTTTAACTAGCTAGTTTCTATATTTAACGGTGTTAATCTGGGATCAAATTAAGGATGTTAAACATGTTTAATAAGTGTCAAGGTTACTATATTCTATTGAAAGTTTCCTAAACCTGCTGGAACTATTATTAAGCAATCTTGTGGAATTTCTCCTTTATGTTATAATTCTTTAAGCAAAGAATCAATCTAAAATTAATGAACGATTCTTAAGTTCTTAAAAAGGTGGATATGAAACACCTATTCTAATGCCTTTATCATGTATCATATTATACCTTTCAATCCTATTATAGTACGTTATTAACCCAATGTAATATACATTTATCATATCAAATAGTCTATTTAATTAGGTATCATGTGCATCAATTAGGTGTTTCCCACAACTTTAGTCTCTTAATTACATATGCATAAATCATACTATGATTAACTATGAAACATTAGTGCTTTAATTTAGCCTGCTTAAGTTCTAAGGGTGGCTAACAGGATCGATGGATACCCGAGGGTATCAAATGGTGGATATTCGATGATATCAAAGCTATGAACCCAAATAGGGCCAACTATATGGTGGACCAGTCAAGGATCCAACCAGTGTCAACAGACAACCCAAAATAGGGCTGTGTATGATCCAATCGGATCAACTGTACTTTATACCTAAAAAGTTCGACGGTGGCAGCTGCAATATCCTATAAGCGCCTATCTATCCACAGTTGAACTCTAGTAGTAGGAAACATAGTTTTTCATGTTCATTTAAAATATCATGCTTGTACTTATATCATACACCTTGCACATGCATATGATCATATTATAGTACACAATTCTCTACTGTATGAACATGCATTCATGTAGAAATTTGAGTACCGGTAATTGAACATACCTCTTATCATTAACTTATACTTAAACATGTTATCTTTAGGCAACACATCATATTACAATCATGTTACCATACATATAGGATCAATGATAATTTCATAACTTCATACTTTCACATATTCATATACTTCAATGAGGGTTCCAACGTATGGTGACAACATATCTTTACAACTTTGTTTCTATAAGTCATTATATTAATCTCATGTTTTGATGTTACATAATACCCTCATATTTATTTTTAAAAAGTTCTAAAAGCTTTCAGGAAGATCTAAACACACATATTTATGCCATATTTTACGTTTAATTACATCCTTTAACATGTTTTGTATGTGTTTCAAAATGTTAGGGTAAGTTTCGATGTTTGATGAGGCTAAAAATCATATATAACTATAATGGGAGAGGCACACAGCTGAGACCAATTGATCCTAGCTGAGTCTAATGGCCATAACTAGGTACAAAAGGTGTGCACGACTGAGACAAAAAGGTCTTGGCCACGCCTTCCAATAATGCTATATGAAAATTATGTAGACAGTTTTTCTAAAGCTAATTGTACATCGTTTTAGACCTCCCAAATGGCTTTTTCAGCAAACATGTTCTTCTATAACTTTGTTTCCCTATGTTTCTAAAACAATAGAATTCTTTGAAATATAATTTCTAGAACTCAAGATAAATGGAAATTACTAAAAATTGATCATTAGAGTAGGCAACACAAAATTCTAGTTTTCAAGTAAAGTTTACGCAAATTTAAAGGTATTTTTAGACTGTGCTTTCTTCACAGAAATTGTAGATTTTGAAGTCCATTTTTTGTAGGAATTAACCTTAGGGAATTCTAAGCAATATACACAAAGTTAAATCATTTTTAATACAACCTACTCTAGAACCAGAAATCAACAACTCACACATAATTCAATTAAGTATATGAGTGGCTTAAAATCAAATTCAATGCTAGGTCCCTTCTAAAAATTTATAGGTACATACCTTAGGTAGCTTTAAAAATCTAAATGATCCCAAATTAAGGTTTCTAACTCAAATTGTACTAAAATTTCAGTGACTAGGTTAAGTGGTTTCATATAATTTCTTTAAGTAACACTTCACAAACTAGTTCTCTCTTTTCTTATTTGATCCAAAAATTTCTATCAATCACAACATGTTCTACCAAAAATCATCCAGAAGAAATTAAGAAGACACTAATCCCATACCTTGGCCGAAATCTCTCTCTAGCCTCACTCTTGAGCTTTTCATTTTCCTTTGCTCCTAACTCCTCCTTCTTCTCCTTAATATACCATTCATTCATTCAATTTCAACATCAAACTTCCACATACAACTAAATCCACCATCATTTAAAGAAGAAGAAGATGAAGAAGAAAAAATAACTTAACAATTTCACATGCTTACCTTATTTTGATTCACTAATATTCTTGATTAGCAAGCATGTATGAATTCCTCTTCAAAAACACTTAGCTAGGCTTTAAGAGGTCAAAGAAAATAAGGAAGAGAGAAACCAAATTATGGAATTTTCATGGAAATATCCAGCCCTCTCCACTCAAAATAACATATATATAGTGACATGTAAAATCCGCTTCTTACTCTTTTAACTTTTCACATGTCCAACATTTTAACTTCACCTTTTTGCATGCTTAACATTGACCCCTCTATTAATTCCTTCTCCTAAATTAACCTCTCAATTATTCTTTTATTCACATTTGCCCCTAACATATGCCATATTTATAAATTAACCCCTAAAAATTGCCATAATTACAAATTTACCCAAAATTAATACTTTATACTACAATTATTCCCTCAAATAATATTAAACTATAATATTCAATTTTATTTTCATGAAATTAATATAATAAAAAAATAATTTATCAATTATCCTGTACTTTTTATGAAATTCTCATTTTAATTTAATCTTAATCAAATAAAATCCTACTCAAAACATGCAATTTCAATTAGGGTCATGTTTGGGGCCTTACAGGATATCTGATAACTACTAATAGTAAACAATTTTTGAGCTAAAGGTTTAACCTGAGGAAATTAATTAAGAATGAATACAATTGTAGTCCTCAGAGTTGGAGTTATACTGGAAGCTAAATAATAGGAATATTAGGTTATTTTATGTCATGGGTTTTGGGTTGAAATCTACAAGTTAGGTATGCAATCATCTACATGAAACTAAAAAATTAGATCAACCTAGTTGGGATGACTTATGTCTTAGTTGGGTCACTAGTGTACTTTTAGTCCATACGCATCCAATTCGACTGGTATAGAATTCAGTTTAGCTGAGTCACTTGGTCTATTAGTTCCTTCTATTTTGTTTATGCATTTTGTAATTCTTGCCTTTATTGTCTTAAGTCATCTTAATGATTAATAAAGCTATGTAAAATTAACAGTAAACTATTTATATTATTAATAAGTATATTACTCCTTTTGAAGCTCCAGCTTGGGATTTAACTTAAAAGACTATGAAAGCTTAATTGAATACTAACTAACCTATTGTGTTTGAACTGATGTATATTTTATATACACATACATGTATTTTTTTTATCTAGATTTTAATAAGTTGAGAGTTAGACAAGAGTATGGTAAAGTCTAGAAGTTCTATAGCTAAATTTAGTTAACTGTAAAATAATCGGTGATATGTTAAATCCATTTTAAGTGTGAGATCAATAAACCCTCAATGATGGAAAGTAAAATCAATTCAATAGTTGTTGACTTTCACAATAGAAGGAGGAGTTTACTTATCTTATTTTGTGATAAATAATTAAAAGCAAATGAATTTATGTAAAATGAACTTTTTTTGACAAAACAATGAATTTAAGAAGACATTAGGGGAAACTATGATTTGTATTAAGCATTTGGGATGTTTGGCAAGTTTTGTAAAGATCCAAAATAGGCCCTAGTAGAATTCAAGGGCATTATCATGTTATTAATGTCAAATCAAGATTAATTAAAGGAATTATTACAAGTTAAGATCTTATGGATTAATGGTCTCATGTGGCAAAGGGTTAGAGAATCAATTAAAATTTTGGTATACAAATGTGCAATTGAAAAAGAAATTTTAGTTAAGTGGTCTATTGTATTATAATTAAGTATTAGTGGGTCAAATCAATAAAATAAAGGAAGATAGGGTGCAATTAAAGCAAAGTTATTGAGTATGGGTCGAATTTGAAAGAAATAAACAAATGGGATATATTTCTAACACGCAAATAGATGGGGGAGCATAAGGGTACTTTGCCCTTCTATTTATGTGATATAAACCTTGAATGTTAGAGAGAGAAAGCATTTTCTTGGTTCTTGAAAGGGGAGGATGAATTTTCCAAGGAAAATAAGAAACAAATTCATATTTTTCCCATCTCTCATCTCTCTCTACAAGGTCCTTCATCTATATTCCTTTTAATTCTTTAAGATAAACTCTTTTGCATGTGGATGATTTAGAAGTTTTCAGTGGAATCATTAAGGTATGGATTCAAGACTTTAATTTATCTCCTCTTCTTCTGCTTTTATCTTGTTGGATGGCTTTCCTAAGGAGAATGAATGTTGTAATTTTGATACATGATGGTATGAAAATATGAATTATAGAGGAGGAAGCTCGGAAGAAGAAAGACAAAGAGGTAGCTAAAGATTGCAGCTAGGTGGTGATTCGTTCAAGATGTGAGAATGTGTATTTTATAGTTGTTTTTAATGTATTTCAAGATAGAAATTTCTGTAAAGATGTGGATTATGGCATGAGTTAACGAACCAAAAAGAATGAAGTCAAATATTTAAGATAGGACTTATAAAAAGAAGCAATGCATGTAAAAAATTATTGAAACTAGCTTCTGTAATTTTAAAATATCTCAAGCTATAGACCTTCAACTAACTTAAAACTAGTTGGTAATTCTTCTTAAGATTTAGACGTAAAATTTTATTGAAGGAACCCATCTTTGATTCTGCTTCTAAGTGCCCTTAAATCTAACTTGAAATTCATTTTGAGCTGCTGCATAATAGTTATGATGATATTGTTGTATATTTGCTCTAACTTTTTATAGAGAAGTCAAAATCCATTAACACAAAATTTTGGCTAAAATTAATTCATATGAGCACAACATTCATGAAGGAATGTTGTCAAAATTATGTACCCATTTTATACTATGAATTTTCTAAGTGGTGATAAAAATTGAATGGGGTACAGTGACCTGCTGTTTAGAGAATAGGAATAGATTTTAGTAATTTGACTGTATCTCTTGTTATAAAGGTCAGAATTCTATGAATCCAATTTTATGTTAAACTGGACTTATAATTCTACAATTTATATGAAGAAATCTTGATTTTCTTTCTATTTCTAAATATGTCAAAAAATAACTTGAATCCATGACTATTGGTAGCATTTTTTCCAAGAACAATCCTTAATGTTTTTGTAATGTCTTGAAATGTAAAAATGATAATTAGGTAATTCTAGTGGATTATAAAAAAAAGACTCTAATATCTACATTTTTTATGAAGAAAACAAAGTCTATTTATACTACTAACCTATCTAAATTTAGGTTGAAATTCAAAATCATATGCTACCTGTCGCAATGAACAATCATTAATAATTTCTAATTATCTTAAGTTAGAGAAATGATATTACAATAATTTTTAATGTTCATGAAACTAGAAACATATATGATCATGTTTGTAAAGATCGTTTTGGCTAGAAATGGATTTGGTTAGGTCAAAAATAGATTAAAATATAAGCTTACAGATTTGTCTCTATTGTTGCAAGAATTTATCACGATATTTTGTATGCATTTTTGGAATATTCTTATGCATTCAAATAAACTTAAACATCTCTAGAACATCATTTGACTATATGTAGAAATGAACTTAAGTATTTTAAGCACATCTATAATGGAAAAGTAACACATTGAGAGAGATAAGTCATGAGTATATAAAATAATATCATATTGTAAGCATGTAAGCATGACTACTTATTGAAACATATTGATGATAAAGGTATGTTATTATTCACCTCATTGACATAACATAAGCATAATTATATGTTATAGTTATATGATATGTTTATAAGTTAAAAATGTCAATGTATATTTTGTATGACTACCGGGATATAAATGCATCATGTACAAGTTGATCATATTGTTATATGAAGATGAGAATACATCTCTATGTATTAGGGACTATGTGTCTTTTTGATGTCACATGAATATATGATGAAGCATGATTACATTGAAGCATGTTAATTATAAATAATCTAGTAAAGTATCACTTTGTTAAATGAGACTTTGTATACAAGTATATACACTAGAGATGGTATAACTTTACATTGATTACTTACATGAGCTAATTGATCGAATTATGCTATAAGCCGTGCATACATGCTTATGCACTAGAGATGGTATATCATTTACATGATTATATACATGTCTATATATATTTGTTTACATACTAGAGATTGTGATACATGTATAGTAAGAGAACATATATGTATCTTTTGATACCATATGATATTATATGCATGTTTATATGTTAGTATACCAAATGTATAGTCACAAGGATATTACCTAATTGAAATAGTATGTCTATAAATTTGTGGTGCCAAATATTAGCATGCTAAAGTACATGAATACATGGAAGTATATTTGATTATAAATAATATGACAAAGTATATGATGGCTTTTTTACGAGACGGTATATACAAGTACATACACTAAAAATTGTATACTTTTCCATTGATTACTTACTTAAGTGTAATTGTAATTAATTATGTGCATATGTAAAGTGTTCACAAGATTATAATGTGATGAAAATATCACAAAAAAGGGATAGTAAAGCATGTATGTACATATATGATCATAAAAGCGTGCTGTTAAGCAGATATAATTATAAAGTATACTTCAAGGGTAATTATGTTATGAGCATGTTCATACGCTTCATAGATTAAAGAAAAGCATGATGTTATGTATCATTATAATACTTATGTGAAATAGTTACATGATTTAAAAAGATTACAAATACAAAATAGTAATACTTAATTGTGCTCAAGATAACATGTTTATAGAAAATTTATACAGGTATAAGTATATGACCTCATGCTCATAGATATACATGAATATATATATGTATGAACATCTAAATGCATATGATGAGAAAAGAGCAAAATACAAAAAATAATACCCAACAGTGTGCGTGATTACATGTTTATAGAAAGTTTACACATGTGCGTGTATATGATTTCCTTATTCATAGTTACACAAGAGTATACATGTGCATATATGAATATGATTGAATATAGTAAAGATAAAGTAAAAAGATTATATGGCTTGCATTTGTGTCTAGGTTTATGGATAAATAGGCATTCCTATAAGGGTAACTTGTAGCTGATAAAGTATAGATGCGACCCTGTTTATGTCCGTTTGAAAGCTAAAGTACAGTTGAACCCATTTGGATCATAAAGTACAGTGCAAGTCGACCCTATTTGGGTCATATTATATAGACATGGTCCCATTTGGATCATAATAGGGGTTATAGCTGACCCCATTTGAGTTCGTTTAACTGGTCTATCGTACAGTTTCGTTCCCGTAAGCAGGCCACCGTTTATTACCTTCGAGTACCTTATTCGTACCTTTAGGTGCCACCATTATAATAAGATAGTTTTGCACCTTCAGATACTATAGTATAACGCATTATCCACTTCATTAGATAAGTACAGGCTTAATTCATAGTAAAAGAAAAGCATCATTGTAAATTAAAAGATTCAAAAAGTATGATAGTTCTTATATTGATCTTCACATGATTCTTATATAAAATCTCTAAATTGCATATGGAAATTATGATACTAAAAGAGGTTGCATCTTTATATGCACATTTGATACGCATAGTATTGCATCTACATATTAGAATAACAAGCTAGATGTATAAAGAACTTGTGTATCAAAATGTCTAGTCAATAATTATGTTGGTGAAAGTATATTCTCTATAGTTATATGTTATTTACTTGAGGTTGTTAAATTATGTGTGTACCTCTCATATATGGAAGTGATGAAATCTTGGATATCATTTCATGGTGTTTCATCTACTTAGGAATACAAGATATAGTTTTTGTTATGTGTATAATAAAGATGTTCAATAATGATATTGGCTATTAAGTGTTCCTTATAACCACATGCTTCTTGCTTAACATTGAACAATAATATGAGAATTATTTTTGACTCCTTACTAGTTATTATTTAATGAGTTATGATCCCATAAGCTTGGGTAAGTATTGCATATATGAAATAGGAGTAAATTAGAATGTCAATGTAATAATAAAATAGAATGACATCTAATTATTAAAGAGAATGGTATGATAATGATAATACATTAATTGAGTACATAAGACATATTTGTATATGATTATGTGCCTTAGAGAGAAAATCACAGTAGTCCTAGGACAATTATCAGAGTGGTTGCACTAGCATAACATAGAGAAAATAACAGAAGCATAAAGGTTAAACTTGCTCACCCCTGAGCAATTAGAGGATGGGTGACTTATCTATGAAGTGTAGTTCAGCATTTGATGAGATAATATGAGCTAAATGGAGTCCAGTGGTAAAATTTGATAAGAAATTGAGCTTAAATAGGTCATCAAATCAAGTAAAGAAACATTTTCTCGATTACTGAGAAAGGGTTGACAGAAAGTTTGATCGGGCTCTGAAAAATTCTATAGAGCTCCAAAAATTATTCTAATCATATAGACCCATTATAAATATCATAAATAAGCTATTGAAAGTGATAAATGAATTTTTAGACAATTTTAGAATTTTCGATTTTGGACTGGCTGAGTTTGCCTCTAAAGGTGGAAGTATACCAAAACAATTTTAGAATGAGATAAATTTTAAACATATGCTTCTTCATATTCTAATGGGGAAAAATTTTAGAGTATTCTAACAAGTATAACATCATTTAAAAAAAGGGTCAAAAACAAAAATTAAATTAATTAATGGTCCTAATTGCCATATTTTAATTATCGAAGGATATTGAAGTCATTAAAAATGATCCATAATCACCTACATATAATACCATATCAAAAATATGTGAAGGGACCAAGAAAATGGTGACAAATGGCTTAAAATTAAGCCATTAGATCAAATATTAAATGGAAGAATTTAGGCCCTAGATTTGGTGGACTTAAATACAACATAAGTGGGTCTAGAATCATTTGTAATTATACCCAAATTGTGTAATTTTTCCGTCTTTTCTTTGAAGAATCCAAACCTAGGTTGTCTGGGCCATTTTCCACCACTTTCTTCATTTCTTCTTCGTTCCACCAAATATCAACCACATACTCCAGAAATCATCCTCTAGATCTTAGAAATTGAATTGAAGCAAGATAAGGCTTGGAGTTGGAGAATTTGTTGAGAGAGAAGATTGACCTAATTAGGTAACAATTTGAGTTTTTGTTAGAATTAGTTAGGAAATTTGTTATGGCTTGTAGAACATAGTTAGTAAAGTTGTTTAGTAGCTTTTATTTTTTTAAATTCATGGCTAGAACTAATGATTTTCTCCCTCCTAATTTCGTCGTAAAGAAGGAATACAAGGCAAAGAGAAAGGCAAGGAGAAGGAAGAATAAGTGAATTCCAAGCTCAATTAAGGTTAGTGGATAAAAATTACATTTAATTTTATCTATCTTGGCCAATTTAACCTAGATTTTACGTTATCTAAGTATATGAAATTTAGTAGAATTATGAAATAAATTAATACAACTTGATAAATTGATGAAACAACCTAATATGAATACAAATAAGTGAAAGAAACAACATGAAAATGATAAATGTTAGGATTGTAAAATTATATACCTATGTTTAAATTGTGAGGATTTAATGATTAATGATGTATTTAGTAAGATCTAGGCAATATAATGGGTAGAAAATGTAATGGAAATTATGGAACATAAAAATAATAAATATGTACAATTTTACATAAGTGAACATAATGATAGAAGTTAAGGAAACTTAGGAATTATGAGGCAAATTGAACATGTATAACTATAAAAATGTTATAAATGACATTTGAAACACATTTGGCTTGTAAATGAAGGAAAAATGGCATTATAGGTGTGAGATCTTGACTTGGATGAATGATGAATGTGGAGAAAATGTTATGTTTTCATTACTTTTACATGTTAATGTATGTATTTATGATAAATCTATATTGTTTAAGAACAATTGGATAATAATTAGACATGTAGTAATTATAACATAATATGATCACAAAGGGAAAACATATAAAATGTGACATAAGTTATAAAATATTATTGCCCTTAGTGTACAATAGATAATCCAGGATCTTAGGATATAATGGCTAGCCATAGGGACATATATACCATGGTGCTATCATGAGATTTGAATTATTACAGACACTGAGGAGTAGCCGGCATATAACATGACACTTGCTGGGTTAGCTAGATAGCATTAAGTTGTGGTCCCTTCAGCTATACTGGAGTAGCAATATTATGTCAAAACATGGTCCTTCATTTCCATCATTATCATTGGAGTCCTCATTTTGCATATTCGGTTCGGGGCAAAATCGTAATTTGATGAAAAATTGAGGACTAAATAGCAAATTATGGCCAAAAGATACTAAAGATGTAATAGAATAATGAAAAGGATGAAAATGGAAGTAAATAAGTTAAAAAGGGCAAAAAATGTAATTAGGTGAGAAACATAGGGGAAAAATGTTAAAGTGGCATTAAAAATGTGATTAGGAGACTTAAATTAGTTAAATAAGTAAAAAAGGGCAAAATCATAAATAAGAAAAAGTTTAGGGACTAAAATGGAACTTTACCATCTAAAATAAAATAAAAGCCAAAGGAAATAAAAAGGGGCCAAAATTGGAATTAAATAAGATAAATTGTAATAAAAAGGAAGATTTTAAGGACTAAATGGTAATTTTTCAATATGTAAAGAATTCTATGAATTTAAATGAAGATAATAATTATAAAAAGAATTAAATAGTAATTTAACACATTAAATGAATAAATTTTAAGTTAATTAAGTGAAAAGAATACTAAGGGTAAAACAGTAATTTTCAATTAAAGTAGCATTAGATGAAATTTTGTGTAGTTGTATCCACCAATAGGCAACAAAGTTGCTTAGTGCATGGTCTGTTTTGACTGTGTGCAGGGATAGGTGAAAGAGAAGTTAGCAAAGGAAGTCAACATGGCATATACATACGAAGACCTTTTTGGACATATGGTTTTGTGTATATATGTATTTTGCATAATGTAATTGGTTATTTGTAATTTGGACTTGATGTATAAATATGGCATGTAATGAACATTGAATATTAGTAAATTCGATGAAATTGATGATGTGATTGCTGTGTTGTATGGATGAGTTGTGACTGCTATTAAAAGTGCAATGCATGAAATTGAAGTATTGGAGGTGGACGTTACTGTTTATTAGTGCAAATTTGATCAATTGCATGTTTGGATAGCATAAGTTATAAGCTATTATGCTACTGAAAATTTTACCAAATGAATAGTAACCTAGAGACACTAAGTAGATGTTAGAACTGAAATGCTAGATTAAGCCATTGACCCATTACTTAACATAGACAAGGCATTATTACAATATTATGTTAATTATAATAATATCAGTCGACCATAGCAATATGATTGAACATAGGGTGTCACATTTTGTGGTATCAGGGCAGGTTTAGGCAGTCCTAAGATCGGAGTGAATGTATATGTGTGAGTGAATGATTGAAAGGATATATGTAGATGCCACATGAGACTAAGTAAATTTGGAATTGAATCTTATATGTCCCTTTGTGTATTTTAGTGACAGCTATTGCCTCTAGATCTAGACAAACACATGAGCTGGCAAGAGATGTAGAGAGCAGGGCCTCAACCAGGCTAGCAGCTAGTACATCTACCCTCACTGCTCAATCTCAGATGCCTAGCCAACATATGCCACCACTAACTTCACCGGCCCCTCAACAAGCTACACCAGGTCCTTCAAATTTTGAACAAATGGTGGTGGACCTGTTATATAGACAACTTCAGGCCCTAGCTCCTCCACAGCCACAGCCATAGCCGCCAGCTTATTCATCTAGGAAGCCAATATTGGAACAACTAAAAAGGCTTGGAGCTGAAAATTTTTATGGGCGAAAGTAGGTGATGGCCACAGAAGCAAAAGAATGGCTGGATCACATAAAAGGACTTCTCAAGATTACCTATAGTTCCCCAGAAGAAAAGTTAGAAGGAGTAGTACCTTTATTTCAAGACCCAGTTTACACGTGGTGGGACATAATTAGACAATACACCACACCAAAACAGTTAACCTAGGACTTCTTTCTTCAATAGTTCAAGGATAAATATGTTGGAAAAGAGCATCAACGGGCTATGGAGGAAGCATTTTGGCAATTATGCTAGGGTACCCGCAATGTTCAAGAATATGATAGGAAGTTTGAGAGACTGAGTGCCTATATGGCAAAATACCATATACCACCAGCCAAGATATGCTAGTTATTCAAAAGGGGACTTCACATTGAGATCAAAAAGGCATTGGCAATTTAGGAGTTCACTAAAAGGAGAGTCTTAGTTGAAGCAGCTATGAAACTTAAAGCAATAGAAGCTGAAGAAGCAAGTAGAAAAGCTAGATTTCAACAAAGAAGAACGTCTTCCATAGGGACATCTAGTAGATTAAGTAAGAAACCCAAGTCTTTTGCAGCTCCCCAAACTACTCCAGCACTGAGTGAAAAATCGACAGCACGAGCAGCTCCACCCACAGCCTTAGTTGCCAGTACACCTCAGGGTTCTAGTAGATATGACACTCTACCTATGAGCATTGTTGACGTCACCCCCCAGCTAAGTGTTGGAGATTGACTGGGGCTTGCTTGAGATACTGGTCTAAGGAACATATGCAGAGATATTATCCTCGAGGCTAAATGACTTCATCAGCTACTCCTGCTAGTAGACCTACCATTGCAACACCTAGAGGCCATAGCAAAGGTGGACCCAATGGAGCAGCATGTACCAGAGCTAGTGCACAGGTGCCTCCTGCATCAGATAGATGACTAGCTGCTCAAGCTTATGAAGTGAGACCCAGAGAAAACCAAGATGCACCCGATGTCATTATAGGTATATTTTACTTATTTGATGCCCCAGTTTATGCTTTAATAGATCCTGGGTCCACACACTCATACCTTAGCACCAAAATTACACATGGGAAGGGTTTAGTTAAATCGCAGTTAGAACATGACATCCTAGTAAGCAACCTTTTGGGGCATGAGGTAGTGGTGAATACAAGATATAGAGATTTCCCTATCTAAATCCAACAAATCTCCTTCCTTACAAATTTGATTGAACTCCCCTTCCATGAGTTCAATGTCATTTTGGGGATAGACTGGCTCCATAAACGTCAAGTAATAGTTGTTAGTGTAAGCCCTAGCCCCAATGCATTGTTATAAAACACTTAAGTTAATAAATGAGGTATTTGATTTATCCAATGTATTCCTGTGCATATCAATTGATAGAACTATCCAAGAATGTTGTTTTAGTTTAAGTTATCATGTGTGAGGCACATGGTTGTAAGTTTTTGAAACAAATGAGACTTTATTTTAAATATCCCTAGTCAGTCATTATTATGGGAATAACAAATGAATTAAGACTAGTATGCTCTCTCTGATAATTTGAGTTATGTCTTACAGATCATAAGGACTGGAGTGTCAATTAGAGATCATAGATACATGTTTAGAACATTGTATCTGGATTTGATCAGTTCATGAGTACACTATATGGTACAAGTCAAAAGTGTTTCTCATGTGCAAGTTTTGCATCCGAGTTCTTAGACCTAAAATCTTTATGAAACTCTTTATGAATTACTGTGTACTTTGACATACACCTAACGTGCTCATAACAGGGTGACAAGTATGGGTATGCATTGATCCATGTTAGAAAGCATGATAGAAGTGACAGTATTACCCTTCTCGATAAGAGAGAAAATATCACCGGCCACTTGATCAGTGAATTGAGAAGTGTATAGCCATACTGAGATAAAATAATGAGTAATCATTATTTATTTGCGAGTTCAGTGTCACTGGAATATCAATAAAGGAATTAGTATATATAAGGACGGCTGATTCCATGCCTTATATTAATTTTGATATTTGAGTGTAAGGGACTATGCAAAATTGCATTAGGTCACTAAATGCCATTTGCATTTTTATTTAATTTGGAATGCTATAATATCTTGCTAGAGAATATATATAGCCTTTAAATTAATTTATTAATTCATTGCCAATATTAAATGGACCTATTGGATCGCACATAAAGCATTAGGCTTAAAATATTTAAATAGTGTATTAGGAATTAATTTGGGCTTTTATTCAAAGTAAAATTAATGCATGAAAGGGGTAAACAGATTTTTGCCTTAAACAGCATGTTGGTTTTGGCAAATATGTTAAACAAGTTTTTTCCCTAAAATAACTTATTTTTTTAGACAAATCTATTTAGCTTCGATTTTGCCTTAAATAGCTAGCCGTTTAAGGCAAATCTATTGAACTGTTATTTTTCCTTAAACAGCTTGCTGTGTTAGGCAAATCTGTTAACAGTTGGTCATGAGAGAAATTTATTGGCATATGCTAGGTTTAATATCAATTGATTAATTATCTATGTATAATTAAGTTAATTAAGTATTAAATCCTGAATTGTATTTAATCAAAATATAATATTTGAGAGGGAATTAATGTAGCCAAAATTCAAGCTAGGAATCCTAGTTGAATTCGACAACTAATCACCTTAAATAAGTAAGTTTGTTTTGATTAAATGACTAATGCCATTTGAATTTAAATTCTAATTGAATTTAAATTAAGATATATCTCTTAATTAGGAAGTAATGGAGGCTAAAATTACTAATTAATTTTGGCATTCACACTTGATCTAAAACAAGTGATATATATTAATGAATTAAAAGAATAAAAGAGCTAGTCGTTTTGCTCTTTTTCTCTCTTGGCAGAATTACTCGAGGGGAAAGAACTCTTTCTTGTTCTCTTGTGTTCTTGGGTAGTAATAGCAACCTAAAGGAAGAACAAGATCAGATCTTATGGCTTCAAACCATTCCCATTGCCAAATACACAATCATAGAGCTAGCACTCTTGTTTTTAAGCTATCTTTGCAAGTGTATGTGTGAGCATAGAGTCATATGGCACAAAGGCTGCTCCTTTGGCATTGGTGTTCCAGATCTAAAGTATATAAGTCTATCTTATATATTTTCCATTGTAAAATTCAAGTTTTGAAGATCATCCAAGCTTGTAAGTTTTAAAATATTGCGTGGCATGAATGATCGATATTTTTATTTTTCCACTGCGTGATCTTCATGTATATGCCATGTGATATCCCTTCAGTGGTATCAGAGCCTAACCATGCTTACTTTAGTGCTTTGGATGTATTTAATATTGATTCAAAAATCGTTATTGCATAAAACCACAATACTGAACTTTTCTGTTTTGAGTTTTTTTTGCATTGTTTTAGTGTAAAAACAATTTTAAATGATTAGTTAGGTATTATAATTATTATGACATGTTAATATACTATCCTAAGATGTTCTTAGAGCTGTTCATGGTCGATTTTAATTATACATACCTAATTGTACATGTTAATCATGAAACTAGGTGCTAATTTGCATGATATGTGTTTGTTTAACTACTAGTTTTCAAAATTAAATGTATAAACATGTTTGGCTTGTTTGTAAGTGATTTTAAGAGCTTAATAACAGGTCTAGACATGTTTTATAAATGGTTTTAATTCGGGTCCATGACAGTTTAATTGATTAATTTTAAAATCAATTAAAACTATGACTAGTTTGTGTTTGTTGCATATTTAATCAATATTGTTTGTTATGTTTTGATTAAAATGGCAAAAACACATTTAGATCAGATATTTATAGAACCTTAACTCAATTTTTATGACATTATTTAAATTATTAAATAGCTCATAAAATCATTTTAAGTGTTTGTGCATTGTTTGTGGTATTATATGAGCATTAAACAACTAGTTTCATTGTTATTTGTTTGTTTTAGTATATATGCCATATATGCCATATGTTCTTCATGAATTTTTATGTTTAATTCATGTTGGTTCTTATTACATGTATTTTTAATATTTATGGGCTGTATGACATAATATTAAAAATGGCAAAATTGGAAATTATACTAGAGTTGATTTATAGCACAAATCTAAATAGGTTGTGTTTTGGGATTTTAAGAGAACTTGCTCAATAAGGGGATTTAGTCCATTGGGATTCAGCCTAGGCCCATTACAGGGTCTTTTCTTAAAAGTTCAAGTGCACAATTTCCATTAATGGGCTTGGCTAAATTAATTAAAATTCGACTTTGTTTTATCTATGAATGTTATGTATATTTATTTGCTTGTTTTGTGTGATGAATGGATATGCATGGTGCATTCATGGGCCCTAGGTTTTTGTAATTAAATATGGCCTGTATGCCATTATGGATTATTATAAAAATTTCATTTATTTCTTAGTATATAATTTATTTGAAGACTTTGTAAATCAAGACGAAGCGCACCGGAGTGGAGAAGCCCAACTTGAAGATTCATATGTAATAGTATAGAATCTTAGTTGTAGATTTTTGGGCCCATGTTTGTCACGCTTTACTTTATGCAATTATATATATATGCATGCAATGAGTGGATGACAAAGCGTATGCCATGTAAGTCATAATAAAATGAATCCCTAAAATAGTAAGTCACAAAGTTGCCTTCCTAATTTGAAACATGTCAAGGCATCAATCATCGGTCACATAGACTAGGAGTCCTAAATGCGCTCGATTATCCTTGTGAGGCATGGGTTGTGAATGTAGGTTGGAAGTAAGAAAAGTGATGCCCGGACCTAGGCAACTAATAAATGGGTTTATGCTAAAACATCTTAAGATGTTAGCCTATTTGATCCAAGAGTTATGTACGAGACATGATTGGAGTTCTCCTACCTAAGTAACTTAACTTGTTAGGTGTACAAGCTCAGCTTGACTAATAAGTTGTTATGAAAAGTGGATCTTGGCCCATATCAAATCACTAACGTGAATTATTTAAAGGGATATTAATTCGGTTTGTGGGATTATAATAAGACCTCATTTAATCTTGCTAAGTTTTATTATTGTAGATTGAAAAATTGGCATCTTCAAACAATAACTTTTCATTGAGATCGGTCCTAGAAAAGGAAAAATTGAATGGCACCAATTTCATATACTGGTCTTGAAATGTGAGAATAGTTTTCAAGCAAGAGAAGAAGTCATATGTTTTGGATGCACCCTTGCCCGAGGAACCTGCTAGGAACACCTCTACAGTTCAAAAGAAAACTTTTAAGACTAAGAAGAGTGACTCCAATGATGTGACCTGTCTGATGCTACCCACTATGGTGCCTGATTTGTAAAATCAATTCATGGACCAAAAGGCTTATGCAATCATGGTGCACTTCAAGGAGATTTTCCAATAGCATGCTCGTTACAAGAGGTTTGTGACAATAAAGGCCTTAATTTCTTATAAGATGGCTGTGGGTACTCCTGTTAGTACCCATATACTCAAGATGAAAGGGTATCTTGATACTCTTGAGAAGCTTGAGGTACAAGTGCCAAAAGAATTAGCCACTAACTTGATCTTGGGTTCATTTACTGATGATTATAATCCATTTGTTATGAATTATAACATGCATACAATGAACAAGACAGTCACCGAGCTTCATGGGATGCTTAAGAATGCTGAAGAGAATATTCAAAAAACCAATCCTGTACTTATGGTTTAAGGGAGCATTAAGAAAGGACCGACTAAGGGAAAGGAAAAGGGAAAGGAAAAACCCAAGAATGACTTGGCACAGCCTAAGTCTAGTGGGAGTGCACCTCAAGCCCAACCCAAGCCCAAGGTACAAATGCTCAAGGAGAGCGAGAGCACATGCTTTCATTGCAACAAGTTAGGGAATTGGAGGAAGAATTGTGCTCTCTTTATGGAAAAATAAAAGAAAAATGGAACCAAGGCATCTAGTTTTGGTATTTTTGTTGTTGAAATTAACCTTTCTATTTCTACCACTTGGGTATTGGATACCGGTTGTGGTTCTCACATTTGTTCAAATGAGCAAGGGCTAAGAAATAGGAGGTTACTTGGGAAGAATGAAGTGGATCTCCGTGTGGGGAATGGAGCACGAGTTGCTGCCATGGAGATAGGCGACTATCAACTCACTTTACCTTCTGGACTTTGTTTAGATTTGAAAAACTATTATTATGTGCTTGCTATGAACAGAAACATTATTTCAGTTTCTTCTTTGGATATGGATGGATTTGATTTTGTTATTAATAATGACAATATTCATATTCGTCGTCAAGGCATTTCGTATGGAAATGCCATGTTAGAAAATTGCCTTTATAAACTTGATCTACAAAACAAAGAGTCCATGTACAACATTAATACAAAGAGGGTTAAATCAAACAAATTGGACCCTACTTACTTCTGACATTGTCGTTTAAGGCATACAAACAAAAAATGCATTTCAAGACTCCACAAATCTGGAGTGCTTGGGTCATTCAATTTAGAATCTTATGACATATGCGAGCCATGTTTGCATGGAAAGATGATAAAGAGTCCTTTTAACAAGAAAGGTGAGAGGACTAGTGACTTATTGGGATTAATACACACCGATATATGTGGACCATTAACTACAAAAGCTAGAGGTGGTTTTAGCTACTTCGTAACATTCACAAATGACTTCAATAGATATGGCTATGTCTATACAAGTATAAAACTTTTGAAAAGTTTAAAGAGTTTAAGCACGAAGTAGAAAACCTACTTGGCAAAAGTATAAAAGCCATTCAATCAGATCAAGGTGGCAAATACTTAAGCCAAGTTTTTGACAGCCATCTAAAATAGTGTGGAATTATTTCACAGCTCACTCCTCCTGGAATGCCATAATGGAATGGTGTGTTCGAAAGGAGAAATCGAACTCTATTGGACATGGTTCGGTCGATGATGAGTCAAACTAATCTTCCTGTCTCTTTTTGGGGTTATGCATTAGAAAACTATTGCGTTTCTACTGAACAATACTCCAAATAAAGCAGTTGAGAAGACACCATATGAGGTATGGAATGGGAAAGAGCCCAATATGTCATTTCTCAAGATTTGGGACTGTGAGGCACATGTTAAGAAATTAATATCTGACAAACTAGAGTCCAAATCCATTGTCTACTTGTTTGTAGGTTATCCCAAAGAAACAAAGGGATACTACTTTTACTCACAAGCCGAGAACAAAGTATTTATTGCTCGCAAGACTATTTTCTTGGAAAAGGAATTCCTTCTCAAAAAAGAAAGTGGGAGTAAAGTAGAACTTGGAGAAATTCAAGTGCTACAAACTCCTGTAGGGGATGAGTTTGAAATGGGATCAAGTTCACAACCAGTTATGGAACAAGAATCCATTGCACAAGAACCTAGAACGTCTGGTAGGGTATATCAGAAGATTGAGAGATACGATTTTCTAATAACCAACAGTGACACTATTGAGTTAGTAGATCGTGAGGATCCAATTACCTACCAAGAAGCTATTAAGAGCCCTGACTTGAAAAAATGGCTTGGAGCCATGAAATTCGAGATGCAATCAATGTACGATAACCAGGTTTGAAACTTGGTTGATCCACCAAAAGGTGGTAAGGTAATTGAATACAAGTTGTTATTTAAATTCAAAGCTGAAAGACCTATAAAGGTAGACTAGTAGCAAAAGGTTTTCGACAAACTCATAGTGTACACTATGATGAGAGCTCTTACCTATAGTCATACTCAAGTCCATTAGGATCTTGCTTGCCATAGCTGCATATCATGACTATGAGATATGGCAAATGAATGTCAAAACTGCTTTCCTTAATGGAAATCTACTTGAGCATGTATATATGACACAACCTGAGGGTTTTGTCAATCCCAAGCATCCTAAGAAGGTTTACAAACTTCATAATTCCATTCATGGATTAAAGGAAGCATCCCAAAGTTGGAATCTCCATTTTGATGAAGCTGTCAAAGATTTTAACTTCATCAAGAATGAAGATGAGCCTTATGTGTACAAGAAGGTTAGTGGGAGTATAATAGTATTCCTGGCCCTATATGTGAACGACATCCTTCTCATTGGGAATGACATCCCAACATTGCAAAAGGTTATACAATGGCTGGGGAAGTGCTTCTCAATGAAAGACCTAGGTGAAGCTGAGACAATACTTGGTATTCGGATATATAGAGATAGATTGAATCGGCTTTTGGGACTAAGTAAAAAAAAAGTACATAGACAAAGTTCTAAAGCATTTTAGTATGGAAAACTCAAAGAAAGGGTACATACCTTTGGCTTTGGGAGTTCCTTTGACTAAAGAATGATATCCTAAAACCAAAGAGGAGAGGGACAACATGCGTAGAATCCCATATGCATCTACTATTAGATATATCATGTACGCTATGTTATGTACTAGGTTGGATGTTACTCATGCACTGAGTATAACTAGTAGGTTTCGGCAAGACCCCGATTAGAAGTACTGGTCTACTGTGAAGGGGATTCTTAAGTACCAAAGAAGGACTACGGATCACTTATTGGTGTATGGTGGTCAATAAGAGCTCATCATACAAGGTTATGCCAATGCTACTTTTCAGACCAGCACTCAGGACTCAATATCGCATTCTGGTTTTGTTTTTGTTTTGAACGGTGGTGCTGTCAGCTGGAAAAGCTCAAAGCAAGAGACCGTTGCCGAGTCAACTATAGAATCTGAGTATATTGCAGTGAGTGAGGTTGCAAAGGAGGCTGTTTGGATTAGAAATTTCATTTTTGGATTAGGAGTGGTCCCAAACATCCTAGATCCATTAGAAATTTTCTGTGACAACAACAGGGCCATTGTACAGGCTAAGGAGCTCCGATCACACCAGAAATCCAAACACATACTCAAGAGGTACCACCTGATCAGAGAGATCATTGATCATGGGGACGTCAAGATTAGTAAGATAGTAAGTGAAAATAATGTAGCTAATCCTTTGATGAAATAGTTGCATCCAAATCTACACGAAACTCATTTAAGAGCTTTCAGTCTTAGGGCTATACCCAATTAGGACTAATGCTAGTGGGAGATTGTTAGTGTAAGCCCTAGCGCCAATGCATTGTTATAAAACACTTAAGTTACTAAATAAGGCATTTGTGTTTATTTATTATATTCCTATGCATATCAATTGATAGAACTATACAAAAATGTTGTTTCAGTTTAAGTTATCAGGTGTGAGGCACATGGGTGTAAGATCTTGAAATAAATGAGACTTCATTCTAAATATCACTAGCCAGTCATTGTTATGGGAATAATAAATGAATTAAGACTAGTATGCTCTCTCCGATAATTTCAGTTCTGTCTTACTGATCATAAGGACCGGAGTGTCAATCAGAGATCATAGATACATGTTTAGAATAGGTATCTGGATTCGATCTGTTCATGAGAACACTACATGGTACAAGTCATAAGTGTTTCTCATGTGCAAGTTTTGCATCGGAGTTCTTAGACCTAAAATCTCTATGAATCTCTTTATGAATTACTGTGTACTTTGACATACACCTAACGTTCTCGTAACAGGGTGACAAGTATGGGTATGCTTGGGTATGCACTGATCCATGTTAGAGAGCATGAGAGAAGTGAAGGGATTACCCCTCTCAATAAGAGAGAAAATATCACCGGCCACTTGATGAGTGAAATGAGAAGTGTATGGCCATTCCAGGATGAAATAATGAGTAATCATTATTTATCTTGGAGTTCAGTGTCACTGGAATATCAAGAAAGGAATTAATATATATAAGGATGACTAATTCCATGCCTTATATTAATTTTGATATTTGAGTGTAAGGGACTATGAAAAATTGCATTAGGTCACTAAATGCCATTTGCATTTTCATTTAATTTGGAATGTTATAATATCTTGCTAGAGAATATATATAGCTTTTGAATTAATTTATTAATTCGTTGCCAATATTAAATGGACCTATAGGATCGCACACAAAGCATTGAGCTTAAAATATTTAAATAGTCTATTAGGCAAATCTATTAAACAGGTTTTTTGCCTTAAATAGATTTTTGCCTTAAACCGCTTGCTGTTTTAGGCAAATATGTTAAACAAGTTTTTTGCCTAAAACAACTTGTTGTTTTAGGCAAATCTGTTAAACAAGTTTTTTTGCCTTAAACAGATTTTTACCTTAAACCGCTTGCTGTTTTAGGCAAATATGTTAAACAAGTTTTTTACCTAAAACAACTTGCTATTTTAGGCAAATCTGTTCAGCTCCGATTTTGCCTTAAACAGTAAATCTGTTGAACTATTATTTTTCCTTAAACAACTTGTTTTTTTAGGCAAATTTGTTAACAGTTGGTCATGAGTGAAATTTATTGGCATGTGCTAGGTTTAATTTCAATTGATTAATTATCTATGTATAATTACCTTAATTGACTATTAAATCCTAAATTGTATTTAATCAAAATATATTACTTGAGAGGGAATTAATGTAGCCAAAATTCAAGCTAGGAATCCTAGTTGAATTCGGCAACTAATCACCTTAAATAAGTAAGTTTGTTTTGATTAAATGACTAATGCCATTTGAATTTAAATTATAATAGAATTTAAATAAAGATATATCTCTTAATTAGAATGTAATAGAGGCTGAAATTACTACTTAATTACAGCATTCACACTTGACCTAAAACAAGTGATATATATTAATGAATTAAAAGAATAAAAGTGCTAGCCATTTTGCTCTTTTTCTCTCTTTGCCGAATTACTCAAGGGGAAAGACTCTTTCTTGTTCTCTTGTGTTCTTGGGCAGCAATAGCAACCTAAAGGAAGAACAAGATCAGATGTTGTGCCTTCAAACCATTCTAATTGCCAAATACACAATCATAGAACTAGCACTCTTGTTTTTAAGCTATCTTTGCAAGTGTGTGTGTGTGAGCATAGAGTGGTGTGGCACAAAGGCTGCTCCTTTGGCATTGGTGTTCCATATCTGAAGTTTATAAGTCTATCTTATATATTTGCCATTGTAAAAATCAAGTTTTGAAGAGCATCCAAGCTTGAAAGTTTTAAAACTCTAAAATTGTATGTTTCGATTCTATATCGTATATTGTGTGGCATGAATGATCAATATTTTTATTTTTTGCTGCGTGATCTTCATGTATATGCCATGTGATATCCCTTCAATAGTTGACTACCAGTTGAAGGGAATCACACTGAAGGCTCTTGAAGGACAGTAAATCACAGTGGTGGGTGAGAGATTTAATTTCTTGTCAAGTGTTATATCAACTAAAACTACAAGCAGGTGTATCAAGAAGGGATGTGAGGCTTATCTAGCCTATGTGATAGAAACTAAGGAAGAAAAGCCAAAGATTAGTGATGTGCCTACCATTTAAGACTTACTTGATGTCTTCCCTAATGATTTACCGAGATTACCACCAGAAAGAGAGGTTGAGTTTACTATTTATGTAATTACTTGATAAAGGGTTTCATAACAAGGAAAATGCCCTTTAACGAAGGAAAATCCAATCATTGAAAGTCAAAATCCAGTTGTTGAAAAATTATAACAACTGGCAAATCCGGTCGTCACCCGGTCGTTAAAAACCCCGAAGTTAAAAGTATACACGATCGAATATTGTATTCGGTCGTTATTGTATATAACAACTATATCATATCTGGTCGTTGAATCTTGAGTCTTAGCAACCGGATTTTTTCCCTCGCTGATGGTGTTAACTTTCAATGAAGGGCAATTTCGGTTGCTAAAAGAATTAATGACCATTTTTATTTCGGTCGTTAAAGTATATGCCAGTCGTTAAAAAGATCCACAATTGGTAACATTTCAATCATTAACGTATATCTAGTCATTAAAATCATTAACAACCGAAATATTTTTCCCCTTGTTAACTGTGTTCAATTTCAACGAAGAAAATTTTGGTTGTTAATGGTATATTCTTACAACTAAATTTTCCTTCGCTAAAAATAAATTCCATCACCAATATTAAATTTTTAAAATAATTAAAATATTTTATTTGAATAATATATGTAAAGATCATTTACACACACATATACAAAATTATAATCAATAATCCTTTCATATATTGAAAAATATCAATTACAAAATATAGCAACATTTCGAAATTGTTTTAACATTATATTTGTCTCATAAAAGTTTTTTAATAAAAATAGTCCCTATAGGTACTAATTTCTATTGACTTAGAATAAAAATGCATAATGAACTTCATACCCTCCTTGTTTATTGTTTAGAATACCTGTATAATTTAAAACATAAATTTATGATTACTATTCATGCACAAATTAAAGGAAATAAATCAAATGGCAAAAAATTGAATACTTTCAATTTAAAATATCATTTACCTTAAATATCCAAAATCTTTAATAAGTGTAATAGTATATAGACTTCAAAATATAAAATAATAGGTACTGCAAAGAAAATGTAAAAAATAATATTAAGTTTAATGACATAAATAACAATGAAAAAATAAGGTACATCTTAGATGCATGATATACAATTCCTAATGTACTAATAAATTCTAGACCTGCATATACGCTTTACAATATCAAAGTTCATTTTCATCTCCAAATTTATAAAGAAACCTGACTCATGAGTATCTTTATCAAACAAATATTGACAAAGGAAAAAAAAGAGCAATTTTGATCCAACAAGCATCAGTTTTGTATGCTTTACCAATTTGCATTTGGAGCAAAATATTATTCACAACAGTCTTTCAAACCTATTTTCAATAAGTTTAGTCAAATCATTTTTAAAGCAGCATTTTAAAGAGCAGCCATGCTATCTTAAAATGCTTATCCTATGTTGTTGTTAGCTTATTATAATCAGTCCAATACAATTTAATTCAGTGACATCAAATTCAAATCATATTCCAGCCACACAAAGGCAATTATTGTTGGCATCTAGAAAGTTCCTTGGTTTTTGTCCAAAAGGCATTTCTTATGCT